>JAZHFQ010000250.1:0-25220 GCA_038387885.1 Spodoptera picta
ACGCATTCACTGCCCAATGATTTTCTCCAGTGCCCGAATTTTAAGACATAACTACAGTGCTCCGCACGCACTATTGCGTTCAATGTTTGCCCTTTTCATGTGCCAGAAACGCATATACGCGTTCTTACGGCTCTCACCGTGTGCCCGAAACTCGTTTAAGTGGGAGTGCCATATGCTAACAAAATAAACATAAATAAATATATAAGATGAGGATTCGAGACAGCAATGAAATAATATGATTCATCTATAACAATAGAGTTTTATTTAAATAAAATAACAATATTTTAATAAAAAATAATAAACTAAGCAACCTCGGAATACAAACCTATAACAATAGAGAATCGACAATTAATTGTCATTGCTTTAGCCCGTCGATCCTCACTTGAATTCTTTAAATTAAATAACTAAAATAACAATCCTATATTATTGAAATAAAATTAATTCTTTACAATATTTCAATTTGTAGCTATTTACAACATTTTATTAGACGTTTGTCTTATGACACGTATGTCACCTTATCCAAAGACAATGCAGAGCATGGAGGCTTTCATCACCCCCCTTCGAAATAAAATAAAAAAATAATAATAATCTGAAATTAACAATCATATTTATGCATAGGTATGAGTTTCGTGACATGAAATAGTCCAATACATCTTGTTCCACGACCAGTATTTATTTTAAAAACTGAATCCGATATTTTCTCTTCGATTTCAAAGGGACCGATTCTAATTTCATCCATCTTCTTTTTGTTTAATTTATTACCATAGTCAACATATACCATATCCCCTTCCTTACATAAATTCATGTTGTATTCTATTCTTGGAAAATAAAGTTTTGTTATATTCGTTTGATTTTATCGACCTTTGTAGAGCTACTTTCCTGTCTTCTTCCAAATTCCTTGTTGATAACTGTTTTTCTTTCACTTCTTTAGGTAATAAATCTGTAGACTCACCACAAAGCAAATATTTAGGAGAAAATCCTGTTACAGAATGGTTTGTTTCATTGTATTTATTTTTACATTCCTCTGCTAGTCTTGACCAATTTGTTTTACCTTTTGATTCATTCATTTTGCACCTTATTTTATTCACAAGAGTTTGGTTAAGCCTCTCGTTCAACCCATTCGAGAATGGTGCATCAACTGCTGTTAATATTAATTGAATATTTAGGTATCTAAGGTAATTTTTTGAATCCATTCGAATTCAAAGCTGCATAGAATTGATCAGCAAGCAAGATGTCTATTCTTTCTTCCTTCGGAATTTTCTCTAAGAGTTTGATGAAATCTCGGGCATTTTGATTCTTGGAACATAAGATACGAGTACCTGGTAAAATGGTCTACTAGTAAGTGTAAATATCGTTTTGTTGATCTTTGTCCTCCGAATCCTCCTATTGTGTCCATCCAGTGACATTATTTGGAAAGGTCTTGTAGCTGGGCCCAATTGTGACATAAATCCATATTTTCTATTTAACCTTGTTTTATTCTTTATGCATATTTCACAGTTTTTACATATATTTTTAATATTTTCCGATAAATTTGGGGCTGTATAAAAGGGTTTTATTTTTTATTCTGTTTGATTTATTCCAGTATGACAATATTCTTCATGTGTGTTCTTTATTATAGTTTTACTGTAAGCTTCACTTAGAACAATTTTCTTCCTATTTTTTCCATATTTTCTGTAATAAATCCCATCTTCAAAAATAACGTTCTTTCCCAAATTTTTTATCCCACATTTTTCTCTTGATCATTTCTTATGTCATCAATATCAATAATATTCACTGTTCTTAATAGAGGTATATCTTCATTATTTTCATTAACCTCCAATACTGGGTTTCTGCTGAGACAATCTGCTTCAGTATTATTATTTCCAGGGTTATATTTTATTTCACAATTATATTGTGACAAATAGTGTGACATGTCCCCTAATTCATCATCAGGTCTATTTCTGATATTTAACTTCTCAAGGGGTTTATGATCTGTATAGATAGTGAAATGGTTTCCAATCAACCAATGTTGCCAAAACTTTATACTCTCTCTAATTGCTAAACATTCTAAAAATATAGCTTTTTTATGTTTCTGTGATTTATTATTTTTTTTTGGAAAAGTATGCTACGGGTTTTTCTTCACCATTTAGCTGAATTTGTTTCAAGACTGCTCCTATTCCAATGGAACTGGCATCTGTATAAATAAATATCGGTGCTTGTGGATCGTAAACGGCCAGTATTGGTTTTGAACATATATAATCTTTCATTTTCCGGAATGCATCCTCACACTGTTCTGTCCAATTGAATTTCTGATCTTTTCTCAGCAATTTATGGAGTGGATCAAGAACTACTGAGACATTTGGAATATATTTTCCATAAAAGTTTTATCCCCAAAAATTGTCGTATTTGCTTTCTATTTTGAGGAGTAGGGAAATTTTTTATTGAAATTAAATTATCATTTAGAGGAGTAATTGTATTCTTCTGTAATATATGACCCAAATACTTGACAGAATCATGTGCAAACTTACATTTTGTTAATTTTAGTCGAAAGCCTTCTTCTCTAATAGCATCCAGCAACTTTTTTATATGTGTGAATTATGTACCTCAAATGTTTTAGAAAATATAAATATGTCATCGATGAAATTCACTGCAAATCCTGTCAGACCATGTTTTCTCATACTATTTCCCAAAATCCGTTGAAATATGGCTGGAGATGTCTTCAGTCCGAAGGGTAAGCAAGTCCATTGGTAATGACCTTCCTGAGTTACAAAACCAGTTTTGTATCGATCCGTTATTTTCAAAGGAATGGACCAAAATGCTGAATTTATGTCCATGGTTGTAAAATAATTACAATTTATTGTTTTAGTTAGTAGGTCTTCTATTAGTGGAAATGGTTGTGATTGAGGTATAATTATTTTATTTAAATCTCTGAAATCTATGCATAGTCTACTTCTTTTTCCTTCATCTCTTTTAAAAGCTAAAGTAGCTGGTGCGGCAAAAGGACTGTAAGATTCCTCAACTAATCCGTGTTTTAATAGCTGTGAAATTTGATTTTCTATTTCGATCTTCTCTTGAACTGAACATCTATATGGTCTTTTATAACAATACTTTTGAATTTGCAAATATTTCAGAGTAATTCTCCAATAACATATTTATCTGTTTCCTTGGTTCAGTGTTTAAGAATCTTGTATCTATATTAAATTGGTTTGTATCTATATCTTCATTGAAGTTTACTGCATACTCTTTTCCTTCTATATTTATTTCCATATTATTAGTTTGTGTATTTTCATCTTCATTGCTACTTATTTTAGAATTGTTTGTTTTGTGTATCTGGATATTTAAATTCTCATCATGAGTCAACCCAAATGTATATATTGAATCTAATCCTAGTATTAAATCATAATTAAAATGTTCGTTTTCAAATATAAATGCATTCATTTTATTCTTTCTGTTTAATAATTCTGCATCCAGTGTAATTAAGCCTTTAGTTTCTCCTCCTCCACTTATTGTTTTTATTGTTTTATAGCAGTTATTTGGTTTCTTATTTGCTATCTGAACTAATTTAGAATTAATTAATGTTATTCGTGAACCAGGATCATACAGCGCCTTGGCTTTTAATGTATTGTTTAACGTTACTGTTATCTCAATTAGTGGAGGGAGATTTAGTTTTTTTGGTCTTCATTATTGAGTTCAACTTCCAGTATTGAATTAGAATTAAAGGATTTTTTGTCAGTTGTTTTACTATCACGGCTGTACCAGCAAACATTCTCGGGGTGAATTCTATTAAATTTTCCATTATTTTCACAAATCTTGCAGGACTTTTTTCCATTTTGTTTTATTTCTGGTTTAATGTTTGTATTTCCTGTGCTTTGGGTTTTCTTCGTATCATATTTTCTTGCAAAAGTTTCTAGTCCTCTTATACAGTTAAATAAGTCATTCACTTCTTTAAGGGTTTCTCTGTCTATTTTATCCATTATGAAATTTGGTAGACCAGTGGCAATCAAGTAAATTAGAGTTTTCTTATCTATTGATTTGTTAGCTTCTAGTAATAGTCTCTCTTTCTTTAGAGCGTATTCTAACATTGATCCTTGTATATATTTAAAATTAATAGCATATCGGATTGGTAACCAACCTTTATCGGCAAATGCTTCACATAAACTCTTCTTCCATACAGACCACTCCGAATCAATTGTATATTTTATAATCATGGAGGTGTACCAATCCAAACACGTTTCTTCTAATAGTAATCTTAGCATTTCTATCTTTCGTAAATCTGTATCTATTTGTAAGCGCGCACATTCACTTTCATAAGTATCTAACCATTGTTGAACATTTGTTGTATTTCTTGAAAACTTCTGTATTGAAAATTCTGCTAATAGTTTTGTTTTATTTCCTATGACTCTGTCGATGACGACTCTTGACTTGGTTCTAATTTTTCAAGCAAATACCCATCAAATTGTATGTTGCCATCATCCAAGTATGTACTTTTCATATCCTTAGTTAATGTAATCCAAACCTGTCTCTTATCATGCCTTTTTTGGAGAGATTTCATTATTTTGTCAAATATTTCATGTTTCATTATTTCTTTGTGTAATTGCACCGATTGATATTCTCGAGGCATAATATAAGTTTGGCCTTGTGTATCCGTGATAGTAGTTATGGCATAAATATTGGTTTTATTATCATCCGGCTTCGCTTTCACGATGAATTCAAATTGTAATTTCTGCATTATGTATGTTTATAATACTTGTATTTATCTTCAAACGTGACCAAAATTGTCGATTTATAAGATGAGGATTCGAGACAGCAATGAAATAATATGATTCATCTATAACAATAGAGTTATATTTAAATAAAATAACAATATTTTAATAAAAAATAATAAACTAAGCAACCTCGGAATACAAACCTATAACAATAGAGGTAGAGAATCGTCAATTAATTGTCACTGCTTTAGCCCGTCGATCCTCACTTGAATTCTTTAAATTAAATAACTAAAATAATAATCCTGTATTATCGAAATAAAATTAATTCTTTACAATATTTCAATTTGTAGCTACAACATTTTATTAGACGTTTGTCTTATGACACGTATGTCACCTTATCCAAAGACAATGCAGAGCATGGAGGCTTTCAAATATAAATACGCTGCCATCTAGTCTTTTAAATACGGAGCTATATTATGTAGTATACGAAAAGAAAAATAAATTTGACAGTTCGTTACCATCAATGGTCGTTTTATTTCTAGAACAATAAATATAATTTAGTTACTGAATCGATTATACCATGGAAAAGACTGATTCATAAACCCAAATTCTGCCAAAAGTCATTATTCTATGCTAACAGCCGCGGGCAACAACTAGTAAATTAATACAATAAGTACTAAGAAAAATATGTGACAAACAAAAAAAGGCATCAATAATTTTATAAATAACTTAGAACAACTATTACAACGGATAAAGATCGGCACAAAAATTAAATTACAATGTAACAACATGAAGTGCTTCGCGTGTAAAACGACTAATAAGTACATCAATAGTAGTTCATGAAGTGTCACAGTTTAACATACCAACTCTTACTCGCGATATGTACTTGATAAGTAAGATACGTAATGGGCACTTGGCGAGGCAGTGCCTTCATAATCTATTATATTCACTGTGAAGAGATTTCCTAAAAATAATCTTCCCAAAAAAACTTCGGCATAAAGTATGACTACATCCCTAATATCTATGTCACGGTTCAAGTGCATGCCAAACAATTTTACAGATAAAGTGGCAGGAGGATGCTTTATTTTTTATTTTTATTTATTTATTTAAGGAAAAACAAACAGTAACATATTACAAAATATACATAATTCAGCTTACACATTATACTTGGCAAATATGGTACCCACTACGTTCTCCACAGATTACTTTTTATATTAGATCTAGAGTGACACAAATATAGTTACATTTTTCAAATAGAATAAACTAATGTGAAACAAAGACAATAGCCTTCATAGATTTACGATGCACCACTTACACGAATAATTAAAATGGTCACAAACAAATTTTTAACAATTTTTACAATTCTTACAATTTCGTACACACACAGCGTCACAGACAGACTGTCGATCCATAAGAGATGTCTGAATTTGCCTCTTAAAAACGTTTTTACTCAAAAATAGGATGTCAACTCCGTTAAACTCACCGTTGTAAGTCTCAACCATGCGATGAAGAGGCGAACGTGAGCCAGCATTGGTTCTGCAATAGTTATTGGTAAACAAACGCAGATCGCGCACCTCCCGTATATAAGCTGTGCGAGGAACCAGGTAGTATATACTATTAATCAAGTCAGGACAATCGAACCCATTGCGACACACACTAAACAGAGTCATAATGTCCAAGAACATTCGTCGCGACTGTAATGTTAGAAGATCTGTTTTTGACTTATTTCTCGAATATGAGCCGACGGTATGACGTCCGTGTGACCATAATCAACATACCTTATTTTAACGAGACCTTGTGTTTTGTTATACTGTAGAATCGATACTCGGTACCAGTGATTGTCTGCTGAGCTTAGTGCAATGCATGCTTTGTTCTCGAATATTCCGTCCAGTGGTGACATGTTCACATATTCATGCTGGAGCTCCACGGACATGTCTTCATAAATCGTGTAGATATTTTCATCATCGAATATAATGTGAGCAGGTAATATATTAACATCGTGAATTCCAACGACATCGCAAATAAATTTATTCCCATAATATTTTGGATATATAGCAAACGCCAAGTTTGCGTTTGCTATATATTATTGTAGTAATTGCAGAGTCTTCATCTTCTTTTGAGCTTGCACCTTCTTGGATTATCAATTCTTTCTTCTCTTTAATAATCCAACTGTCTTGGTATTCAGCCCTTTGAATATTTACTAAGTAATCATTTATCCACAAAGTTTCATACTTTAATTCTATTGGTAGGACGCCGTCTACTTCATCACCGACCACTTTTACAAAACAGATTCTATCAACAATAGATTTGCGAATGTAGTTTAATGTCTCTTTGTCCCATGTCTTCCCCAATATAACAAAACACAAGGTCTCGTTAAAATAAGGTATGTTGATTACGGTGACACGGACGTCATACCATTAGCAGATATTCGAGAAATAAGTCAAAAGTGGCTAAAGCATCCTCCTGCCATTTTATCTGTAAAATTGTTTGGCATGCACTTGAACCGTGACAAATACATAAGTGATGTAGTTAAACATTATGCCGAAGTTTTTTTGGAAAAAATATTTTTAGAAGATCTCTTCACAGTTAATATTATTGATTATGAAGGCACGGTGGCATTAGCAGAGATGAGGTATACAGGTAGAGGTAGAGATTGGGTACAAGCAAAGCTCATAGAACATGATATACTAATAAATCGTATGGTAAGTGTCGTGAGACATAGTTCGTTGCTCGAAAATAACTTTGGGATCACCAGTGCTAAAAGACGGAGAATAATGGGCCGAAATTATTAATTCGTATCCGAACAACATTTTTCCATCACTGGCTCGCCAAGTGCCCATTACGTATCTGACTCATCATGTACATATCGCGAGTAAGAGTTGGTATGTTAAACTGTGACACTTCATTAATGTACTTATGTTTATGTTAGTCGTGTTTATGTAACGCTAGTGTACTTTGAATTGAACCGAATAAAATTTATAAAATTATTGTTGCTTTTTTGTTCGTCACATTTTTTCTTAGTACATACTTTATTTATAACATAGTTTATACAACTACAACTAAAAAACTTCATAAAACCACCACAGAAATATAAAACACCTTGTAGATATAAGAATATGTTTTAAAAATTGTTAATGTTACAATTAAACATAATGCGCGGTAAAATTATAAGGTTCCTTAACATATGTGATTTATTTGAATACCATAACGTATAGCGGGTTCGATTCTCGGACGGAGCTACTGTTAGTGTTATCCATAAATTGGTTTGTGTTCTGGGTGTCATGTGTATATGAACTTGTATGTTTGTAAACGCATCCACGACGCAAGACATAATCCTAGTGTGGAGCATCATTTTTTTTAATTAATAATGTAGTATGATGTTCAACATCATTAACATACATATCTTAATATTGTAAATGCGAAGGATTGTGGGGATGTATGTGTGTGGATGTGTTTCTTACTGGTTCACGCAAAAACTGCTGATCGGATTCAGATGAAACTTCACAGTAATGTAGGTCATACATCAGAATAACATATAGGCTACAATTTGTAATAACTTTATGTTATTTTGGGCATAATATAACATAAAATGTTAGCCTAATCGGGCCTCTGATACCTATCTGGGCGTACGCTGCCTAAACCATGGGAATTACACAAATATAATGTACTGTAATGTTTTTTGTATCTTTTACGTGAAAGTCACTATGGCGAATATTAGGAATATTTATTGCGACGTATCTGAAAACGGTGCACGATTTTTTGCTGGTCACAAATAACCCGCATACCAATTTTTAGCTTTCCACATTGAACATTGCAAAATACCTCATACAAACTTCCACCTCTGTTACTGGGTATAGGGGGTTAGAAAGAGACTAAAAGTAGCCAATGCTACCCTCTGTCCTCTCAACTATCTCCAATCAAAAAATTATGGCATAAGCCATAAAAAAGCAATGTGTGCCGACCATGGACACCTAAAACCAGAGGCGCTAGAAGTGCGTTACCGGTCTTTTGGGAATTGGAACTTTGAGGATTGTAGAGGATTCGGGGATTGGGGAGACTAAGGAGGGGGGCTGATTGGGCCTCCGGTAACTTCACTCACACGGCGAAACTTCAGAAACGCAATTCTCCTTTTGGCAATCGAGGACTGGGCTCGCTGTCACTGCAAAGGTAAGTTCCTTCTCTGAGAAGAGGTTTGTACTCGGCGACGGTGACCTCTCACGGTCGGCTTGGAATGCCGTCTCCTCGTTCTGCGAAGCAGTTATGCTTGCCAAGGAAGAGGCGGAGCGTGTGAGGAAATGAACCTCTTCACGCCCCAGCCGTCGCGGGAGACACTCTGGGCGTCGGAGATCGGCCAACCACCGACCACCGTAAATGCAGGTCTGCTAAGGTGGGAGCATGAAAATGTAAATGATCCTGTCCATAAGATTAACACTAGAAGGGCCAGGCTTCATGCTATACCTTCAAAGACCGCAGCGGTCAATTTGACGGTACTAGAGATTAAGTCAGAATACTTATGAAATTATTGCATATTTTGCATTAAAATAAAATAAAAATAATATAAATGTATTTGCATTAAATTGAGTAACATTTGTAGCAAGTATCTAATAGTTTTTAAACTTTTTTCTACATTTTCCACAAACAGGTTTTTTAGAGATAATGCAGTTTTCACATATTTTTTTTTTTACAATTACTGTTGATTTGACATTACCGCCTCTTATTGTTTTTAGTAGATGGTACACTTGTTTTAGAATTAGTTTCTTGATGCTGTGTCATAGTTGAAGTGGATTTTTTTCACATACTTTTCATGTAGTACGCTCAGTAGTTGAATGATGAAATCATGACGAGAATTTTTTATTCCTAGTAACTTTTTGATAAAGAATCTACGAGTTTATAGCTACTAAATCAAGTAAATTGTAAAATACATGACTGGCCATCCCCGACTTCCAGGTCTTACGGTGTTCTTGCGTGCAATTTGATCGCTGATGTTTACACTAAATTTTGTTGTACCTATTGTAAAATTCAATTGTTTCAGGCAACTTTTTTTGTCAGTACATATATTTATGTTGAGGTGCAGAGTACTCAAAATAATAACATGTGTTCCAGGTTTTCCTTGATAGACAGTAAGGGTTGAATCGGTGACGGTTTTCATTATGAAGGTTTTATATCTTGTAGTATGAATACCTCTACAAATCAGTGGTACTTCTCGTCTTGCACGCCGCATTGTTCCAACAATATAAACAAAATAGTCGAAAACTAGAATACTAGTTTTCGACCAATAGTGTTTTAGCCGAATTTAGTGATGTGAAAAAGTTGTCAGAGGTTACGTTTTGGCCCTAGCTACGACGTCCCTCTTCACTGGCGTTTGGAGAAACAAAAAGTCCTTTCTGTGCCGTCAGTTGCCACACGACTGTTCAGCGAACGGAACCAATGCCTAATATAAAATGTAAACAAGTTAGGTACTAATAAATTAGTCAGAATTCAACCCAACATAAATAAAAACAAAAGTACCCACTTTAGTTTGAAGAGATCGTTGTTCACTATTCTTATCGCTGTCTTTATATGTATACGGTCACATTGACGGTGCGCGGTCTTTGTAGGTATTTGTAATCGAAACTCAAATACAACATATAGTTATTTTTTTATAAATATAAATTAAGCCTTAGAATAGCAAATTAGGAAAAATCATAAAATATTAAAAGGGACTAAAACATAGTTTGCAAAATATTTAACAATGAAATTGCCTTGCGGTCAATTTGACTGCCTTGGTCTTTCTAGTGTTAAGACAGTTATTTATGTGTCAATACACAGGTCTAATCGTAATTTTGAACCTTCGAACAATTTCTCAGTAAAATCTACAATGCCTAGATAAAGCTTTAGTTTAAGGGTGCCAAGTTAGTCTATGTTAGTCAGTTATCAAGACTGACTGAACCAGAAATGTTCAGAAGAATGAGAAAAAAATTTAAACTGATATTAGGTGAAAATTACGAAAGAAATTAAGTCCGTTCGCATGTTTACAAAATCTAGGTATTAAAGGAAACCTATTATTTTATTTATTTAAATGGGTATACCAACAGCTTTTGTATATACGGTATTAATTGGAATTTCTTCATATTCTTTACATTTGGATGGTAAACGAAAATTTTCCTTTTGAATGCTGGAGACTGGAGCAGCGAAAACCGTCTTCCATTTAATATCGATAAATGCAAAATAATCTCCTTCTCGCGTAAACGCCAGCTGATTAATACACCTTATACTTTATTCGACGCTGCCCTTCAAAGGGTAACAGATATTCGTGACTTAGGTCTTCGGTTGGACTCTGGACTTGACTTCCGTGACCATGTGACGGCAATATGTAAGGTGGCAAACAAAATGCTTGGATTTGTCATGCGTACGTCATCTGAGTTTGATAATTTAGGTGTTGCTACTATTCTCTATAATCTTCTATATATATAAAATTCAAACGTGATTGACTGACTGACTGATTGACTGACTGACATAGTGATCTATCAACGCACAGCCCAAACCACTGGACAGATTGGGCTAAAATTTGGCATACAGATAGATGTTATGACGTAGGCATTCGCTAAGAAAGGATTTTGATAATTTCCACCCCCAAGGGGGTAAAAAAGGGGATGAAAGTTTGTATGAAACTTTGTCAGTTTTTAACTGATCTGGTTGAAATTTGGCATGCAGATAGATGTTATGACGTAAGCATCCGCTGTGAAAGGATTTTGATAATTTCCACCCCCAAGGGGGTAAAAAGGGGATGAAAGTTTGTATGAGACTTTGTCAGTTTTAAACCGATCGGGTTGTAATTTGGCATGCAGATAGATGTTATGACGTAAGCATCCGATGTGAAAGGATTTTGATAATTTCCACCCCCAATGGGGGTAAAATAGGGGATGAAAGTTTGTATGAGACTTTGTCAGTTTTAAACCGATCGGGTTGTAATTTGGCATGCAGATAGATGTTATGACGTAAGCATCCGATATGAAAGGATTTTGATAATTTCCACCCCCAATGGGGGTAAAATAGGGGATGAAAGTTTGTATGAGGCCTTGTCAGTTTTAAACCGATCGGGTTGAACTTTGGCATGCAGATAGATGTTATGACGTAAGCATCCGCTGTGAAAGGATTTTGATAATTTCCACCCCCAAGGGGGTAAAAAAGAGGATGAAAGTTTGTATGAGACTTTGTCAGTTTTAAACCGATCGGGTTGTAATTTGGCATGCAGATAGATGTTATGACGTAAGCATCCGATGTGAAAGGATTTTGATAATTTCCACCCCCAATGGGGGTAAAATAGGGGATGAAAGTTTGTATGAGACTTTGTCAGTTTTAAACCGATCGGGGTGTAATTTGGCATGCAGATAGATGTTATGACGTAAGCATCCGATATGAAAGGATTTTGATAATTTCCACCCCCAAGTGGGTAAAATAGGGGATGAAAGTTTATATGAGCCTTTGTCAGTTTTAAACCGATCGGGTTGTAATTTGGCATGCAGATAGATGTTACGACGTAGACGTCCGCTGTGAAAGGATTTTGATAATTTCCACCCCCAAGTGGGTAAAATAGGGGATGAAAATTTATATGAGCCTTTGTCAGTTTTAAACCGATCAGGTTGAAATTTGGCATGCAGATAGATG
Organism: Spodoptera picta; assembly: GCA_038387885.1. NCBI lineage: Eukaryota > Metazoa > Arthropoda > Insecta > Lepidoptera > Noctuidae > Spodoptera > Spodoptera picta. The sequence goes on from JAZHFQ010000250.1 coordinate 12,333, forward strand.
TTATGACGTAAGCATCCGCTTTGAAAGGATTTTGATAATTTCCACCAAGGGGGTAAAATAGGGGATGAACGTTTGTGTGAGGCTTTGTCAGTTTTACACCGATCGGGTTGAAATACGGCGTGCAGATGGATATTATGACGTAACGTCCCTTTAGAAAGGTTTTTGAACATTCTCACCCCAAAGTATGATACTTTGCCAGTTTTAAATTGATCGGGCTGAGACTTTGCATGCATAAAGTTACTATGACATAGGTATCTCTTTAGAAAGGATTTTGATAAATTCCACCCCTAAGGGGATAAAATAGGGAATGAGAGTTTGTATAAATCTTCTTAGCCGTTGAATTTAGAATCATTGAATCTTTTTGAATTACATTCGGTAAAACGATGATTTGGGACCTGGGTAACGTATGATAGTTTTTTCACAGATGTCTCACGAGAACGGGAACTATGCGTCAATGCCCCAGGACTCTCTAACTCTTAACCACTGAACTTATTCTAGAGAGATTCGGTACAACAATAGTCGATAGAATAGTTTTTATTACTCAAACCTTACGTGATCGAGCACTGCACTGGTAAGATCCCTGCGGGATTATTTATTTATTGAAACTACGATAAATCATTTCAAAATAGGTAAATCTTACTTGGGCACTGAATTGATTCTGGTTAATTCTGTCAAAAGTCATTAATCTACGCGGACGAAGTCGCGGGCAACAGCTATCTACACATAATATAATAAATCGTAGAAAAGTCAAAACTGTACATTGAATATTTTTTAAAAGAATATTTGAAGCGTGATCTCTAATCGATACCGAAGCCAATAATGTGGTTTTTAGAATTTTTGTCTGTTTGTCTGTATGTATGGCCGTGATGATCTCAAAAAGTACTGCACTACTATTTCAAATTTTGCATGAATATTACTAACAAGTCTGGTAAACATATAGGCTACATATTATCACGCTATCATCTACGGGACTGAATCAATTCTGACGACATCCATTACCGTAGAATATCCCTTGATAAAAACTAATTCAAAAGCCTAAATTCTGCCAGAAGTCATTATTCTACGCGGACGAAGTCGCGGGCAACAGCTAGTGCCTACATACGTGCCAAACTTGAGTATGGTGCCATAGTCTGGGCTCCGTCTGAGGAGAAATACAATATTATGCTTGAAAGGGTACAACGTAAATTCGCACGATGGTTATATAAGAAAAGGTATGTATCTACTATCCTTACTTATGCCCTTCTTCATTTGTAGCTGGTATGGTTGATCTGGAGACTCTCAAGTTCAGGAGGGTGTTGCAAACAATATTGCACTATCTGTCAATAATGCACCACAAAGTAGACAACCCTGTAGTACTAGACATGGTGAGATTACTTGTTCCCAAACGACTGGCGTGGAATGAGCAAGGGACAGTTGCGCCGAGGCGTCGGCCTCGCCTTTTGTGGTCGCCTCAAACGCGCACCAACTATGCGTCACAAGCACCTTCTGTTCGCGCATTGGGCCTTGTTGGGGATATGATCGCTCATGACAATGATATCGATATATTTGGCGACCACTTTAAAAAACTATGTTCTAAAACTGAAACATTTGTCAATAAATTGTTTAACGCTATTCAATAACGATGACCTTTTGACCTAAATGTGTGACTTGATATTCGTAAATATGATTTGGTACTTCTTAATTATTAAGGCTCTTCACAGTTATTTCTATTGTAGAGATATTGACATATTGATTCTTTTTATTTGTAGATTTAATATACAATATCCTAGATTTTATGTATTTGGACATGTACTACAAATATTTGACATTTATGATTTTGACATTATTTATTTGTATTGTATTCTATTTTTATTATTTTTATGACATATTTTTTCTTCTTATTTTAATTAACTAGCTTGCTGGCGTGTTGGTACCCACTGTAAGCCAGTAAGTGCATTTTAAAAAATAATAAATAAATAATAAAATAATAAATGTACCTAATACCCAATTACTCAAAATTACGATATTTCGGGAGTTTTATTTTCCGAGATTAATCGAGTCCAAATTTATTTTCAATCATGTGATACCTTCTGCCTACCCTACTTTAATTCTCTGTGCACGCCCCTGGTTCTTTATATGTTACAGAATGTTATCATTTTATCAAATGATATGCTTTTATGGGACATTAATCATTTTCTCGTCTAGATCTTAAAAATGCATAAAATAGATGTAATATTAGATGTTCAGTAGTTAAAGGTTAGGTTAGGTTAGCATAAGGGTCCGAATCAATTAATTGTTCGGTCAATATGTGACTAAACCATTACATTTATGAAATTGCAGTATAAATACCACGAATAAAATAAAAATACAACACGCGCAGTACATTGGCTAATGAGGCAATCATGTTTCCTAATATTAGCCGAAATTACTAAAACACTTTTGAATAGCCAAAGTAGAACCCTTTGTTTGACAAAATAGAACTTTTCATAAATAGAACAAAACGAATTTGTTTTCGAACAAAGGGATGGACGGATGTCTTGTTCTTTAACTCCCGTACAAGATTTTGCTTTGATAATGCCATTGTTTACTGTAACGTGGTAATTTTCTTCGTTAGTATATAAAAGGGAACTTTACAAGATGAACACAGTCAGTCAGACAGATAACCGCAAGCGCACTCGAAGCTCTGTCGGAGTCACTTTACGATATTATTGCCGCGAAACACTGAAACTTCAGTTTTAACAAATTTACCGCTGCTCATCCAGAAGAACTGGTAGAGTCTCATCTACAAAAATCTTCATCAAAGAACTAGCAGAAGAAGGAATAATGGATGAAAATTTACAAGCTAAAAGTTCGAAACCGGTGCTCAGCAGCCCTAATGAAGCTAAAGCCGTAAGTAACAAACATAATTTTGAAACACTTATAGTCCTACTAGTAATAGAAACGTATGGAATTAACCGAAAATATAAAATTGCGGTCTTTATACAATGTGCAATTATGAGCGCTTCTCTTCAGTTGATGTCGTTGGATATACAGATTAAGTAAATAAATGTATTTTGATAAAATTCTTTTTTGTTTGCGTCCAGGTTCCAGCCGATGAAAATGCCGAAAATGAGGTTGCTAAAGAAGATCATAGTCCTTCTTTCTCTGAGGACTGGCGACCACCATTATTACTGACTAAAAAATTTATTGCCTCACCAACGTAAGTATCGCTCAAGTCGAGACCAAACATACCGCTATTGCTTTTTAAACAAGACTAATGACTGGTTTGCAGTTTTGGGTTGTAAATAGTCATGACTTCGTTTATTCATACTTTTACTACATAGTTAATTGACAACCTTATAGTGTATGTACTTTAGCGCACGGGAGGTCACACCAGGCGGCGGCCGACTTAATGGCGACAGCGGTTGCGACAGTCGTTGAGAGAATCCGGCAGTTGGGACTCGAGGTGGCGCTCCACAAGTCCGAGGCCATGTGTTTTCATGGCCGCGGGAACGCGCCACCTCCGGGTGGGTCCCAAATAACGGCGGGAGGAGTTACCATCGGCGTCGAGACGACGATGAAGTACCTAGGACTCGTCCTCGACAGTCGGTGGAACTTCATAGAGCACTTTCGACGTTTGGCTCCAAAGTTGGAGAGGATGGGGGCTGCGTTTAAACGCATCCTCCCCAACCTCGGGGGCCAAACGCCTCCTGCCGGAGGTTATACGCCGGGGTCGTGCGGTCCATGGCCCTCTACGGCGCCCCTGTTTGGGCGCCAAACCTGTTGCGGCGTCCCGCTCGGACGCTGCTCATGGCACAGAGGGTCATGGCGATCCGAATGATCCGCGGATACCGCACGATCTCTGGGGAGTCGGCGAACCTCCTTGCCGGATTACCGCCGTGGGATCTGGAGGCGAAGGTGCTCGCGCGCGTGTACAGCATGCGCGCGGAGGCACGTCGCCGGGGCGAAACTCCGCTGCCGCGCCAGATAAGTGCGTGGCGGGATGAGCTCCGGCGCGATCTCATGGCGGAGTGGCAGCAACGACTGTCGCAACCGAGGGCTGGGCTCGCTGCCATCGCAGCGGTAAGTCCCCTCTTTGAGGAGTGGCTTGAGAGACGCTACGGCGTCCTCACCTACCGCCTGACGCAGGTCCTCACCGGACATGGAAGTTTCGGGAGGTACCTGTGTCTGATGGGGCGGGAGGAAACGCCCGGGTGTCATCACTGCGAGGACCGCCCTGAGGACACGGTGGAACACACGGTGGGAGAACGCCCTTCGTGGGCTGAGCACCGCCGTGTCCTCAGGGAAGTGATCGGCGATGGCGACCTCTCGCGTCCGGGCCTAGTGCAGGCCATGATGCGGAGCGAGGGGGACTGGGATGCCGTCTCCTCCTTTTGCGAAGCAGTGATGCTAGCTAAGGAGGAGGCGGGACGCGTGAGGCAGCGAAGCGCTGCCTCCTCGCAACCCAGCCATCGCGAAGGACACACCGGGCGTCGGGGATCGCGGGACGATCTCCGGCCACCGTAAGCGCGGGCCTGCGGACGGCGAGCATGGGTGGCTCCCCGTCCGACCAGAAACAGACCCGAGCGTACGGCGCGTCGCGTTCCGCGCGCGCCTCAAAGAGCCATCAGACCACCACAGATGGGGCCCAATAGGGCCGATGCCGATTCGGAGTCGCGGAGAACCTAACGGGTAACCGGGGCTCCGGCTCAACGTGCAGGAGAAGGAACGGGGTGGTTTTTAGTCAGTAAGAGTCTGACACTCCCTCCCGCCTCACCCAGGCGGGGGCAGTCATTCGATGATTTTCCCCCCTTAAAAAAAAAAAAAAAAGTGTATGTACTTAATGTTTTTATATTAACTATCGTGAGACATGCTTAATTACGACGTCGCCCTGACCGTGCACGCTGCTCATGAGGAAAAGCCCCTCTGTGGTGCGAAACTATTAGAGTTTTTCTCAATATATTCACGTGAGTAACCCGCGATTTTAGTTAGAAAGAAAGAAAGAAAGAAAGAAAGAAAGACTTTATTTCACACGCTAAAAAACAGGTGACACATACAGATTTTACACATAAGTTTAATAAGTAATGAATTTACAAAATATATCTACTAATGTCCCAGTCATGGGTCCCAAGTCTGCGGTGAAATGGGACCAGTTCAGCATGTGCAAGACAGGGCCTTGCGCTGGTATTCTACTGGCCCCGACGACGAAGTGACTCGCGGACGAACAAGTCACCAATCAGACAACGATAAACATAAAACAATTTTCCCCAAAAATACAAAATAAAATGCACAAAACAAAACAAATATATAGAGGTAAAAACAATAAAGCAAATTTAAAAAACGTGGAGTTAAATGCAACCTACCAATATCCAAAAAAAAAAAAAAAAGGTTAAAATAATAAAATAAAAAACAAAGTGAATTAGAGCAACCTGCTGCCCCCGCCACCCCAACGAACGCATAGTCATGCCATGGGATGGCGATAGCAAGCAGGCAAAACTGCGAAACTACGCCATACGCCGGCCACCACTGAACACATGTGAATGTAACCAATTGTGTTGTGATGTGATGTGATGTGATGTGACAGGCACCAGTGAGTAATATCGAGCACACACGAGACCGAGCACAGCTGCGGCGCCCAGTCGAGATGGAACCAGTGACATTGAAGTAGACACACTTCCCAGCCAAACAGTTATATTAATGATATGTTGGCAATCGCCATTCCTATCTTTCTCTGTGCGTCCATCAAATATCGACGTACGTGTGTTCTAAAAGTACCAATGGCGTTGAGAGACCTGACAGGTGGAGGCAGGTTATTCCACACTTTCGATGCGGCATATCGGAAGCTACCCCGAAAGCCTGATGTTCTATGCTTCGGTATGGACAGTGGGCGGGTGCACTGCCTAAGTTTGCAATCTCTTCCACTTGACACCCAGTTAAGCCTGTCATACAAGTACAAAGGTTCCCTCCGCTTCACGACTCCGAACATAAGACATGCCAGATGTAATTTCCGTCTTGATTTAATTTTTAAAATCAAATGCTGGTTTAGATACGGAGTGACATGACTTCTCCTCGGAATCGCAAAGCAAAAGCGAGCACAGGCGTTTTGGACCCTTTGAATGAGCCTCTCCGTACGTGACAGTAGACGAGGGCCATAAACGGTATCGGCATAATTCAACTTTGATAAAACTAGGGACTCTACAAGTTGTATCCGCAGTTCCTCAGACAAATACGGTCGTATCTTGTATAGAATAGACAAGCGGTAGAAACAGTTACGGACCGATTCAGCAATGTGTTTCTCGTACCTAAGACCACTATCCATATATAATCCCAGGTTTCGCGCCCCTTCAACCCTCTCAATCGACTCCCCCATTAATTTTACATTTAAGTCAGGCAAAGAACTCAGGCTGACCCGGCTACCAAACAACATATATTTGGTTTTTGCAGGGTTTAATACCAGCGAGTTCTCTTCTGACCATTTCACAATTCTATTAAGGTCTTGATTTAAGCCGTTAATTGCGGTGTGATATTCGTTCGTCCGAAAAGAGACATATAATTGCACATCGTCTGCATAAATGTGATATCCACTATTCTTTAGGCATTTAGTTAAATCCGCACAGTATAATGTAAACAATACGGGCCCCAAAATGGATCCCTGGGGCACACCCCTTCTCACCGAGGCAAGATCAGATGAGAGAGTATTTCCGCTATTCGACTGCAAAACTACACGCTGCCGCCGGTCATTCAGATAGCTGTGGAACCACAAGACGGTTTTATGGTCGAATCCATAGTATGTCAACTTAGACAGCAATAGGGGGACACTGATACAGTCAAACGCGCGGGAGAAGTCCAATAGCACGAGCACTGTGCACATACCCTGGTCTTGAGCAAACAAAATACTGTCCGTTACGTCAAGCAAGGCGGTAGCAGTACTACGCTGCTTCCTGAAGCCAGACTGCAGAGCAGGGAGTATACCGTTCCTCTCAAGGAAATCCGTCATTTGATCACAGGCCACTCTCTCCATAACCTTTGACAGACACGGAAGAATGCTGATAGGTCGCAGATCCTTTAGAACGGTTGGGTTAGGTATCTTAGGTAGCGGTCTAACAGTTGCTATCTTCCATATATTAGGAAATGTTGAGGCCTGAATGGATGTGTTTACAATATCAGTAAGATTATTTAATATATGAGGTAAAGTCAAATTAAGCATGTTTAAATTTATGTTGTCACTGCCTTCCGCATTGGATTTTAAACTAAGAACTATCTTAGAAATAACCTCCCGTCCCACCGGCAACAATGAAAAAACAGCGTCGCCATACCTATGAAATTCGTAGAATGTCAAGGTTGAAATATCACTTCTTGGGTTACCAGGTACATCGAGAAAGTGGCAGTTAATTTTGTGAGGATCATTAAAATAAAATGGCAAGTCTTGTGGTTGTTTGCGTGGTAGAAGTGAAGCCTTAATGTTTTTCCACAGAGCTTTAGGGTTATGTTTTTGACTGTTAATATTATATTTGAAATAGGCGGCCTTTTCGTAGTATAAGGAGGTTGTTACAAGGGACTTTAATTGTTTATAATATATTTTTTTACACTCTAACCTCGTTTTCAGATAGTTAGCTAACACTTGGTCCCGCAAACGCATCATAAGTTTTATATTGTCTGTTACCCAAGGGTATGATGCTTCCCTGATAGTACACAATTTAATCGGTGCATGGACGTCGAATACTGCGGTAATATTTGTACACAATGCGTTAACTTTGTCGTTTACAGTGTTTAAATTACTCACATAATTCCAGTCCAAAGCAGATAAATCTCTCTGAAATGTTTCCAAAGAGATATCCCGAATGGGCCTATATTTGATTACATAAGGCTTGAACTTCTCCCGCTTGACTTGAAATGTGCACGAAATGACGGCGTGACCGCAGATAGATTTAAAAGCGTCTACCGCTACGCGCTTTGCCTGCATGTTAGTACAAACGAGATCGATTAATGATTCGCTAGTATCCGTGAAATGTGTAGGATCGACAACCAGCTGCGACAATCCCAGACTATGCAGGAATTCCGACAGCCTCTGTGTTTTCGCATCATTGTGATTGAGAAGGTTAACGTTAAAATCCCCCAGTAGTAAAACGCAATCAATTGTTCTCAACGTTGTTATGCTATCAGTCAAAGCATCGAGAAACAGGTTCAGATCCAGCCACGGCGGCCGATATGCCGTACCAATCGCGACTCTCTTGCCACCAACAGACAATGAGAGCCACATCTGCTCGACCGCGCCATAAGCAGGATCAACAGGGCAGGTCAGCGTACGCACATTTAAACCTCGTTTAATGTAGAAGCCAACCCCCCACCCCGACCCGAGCGCACACTCGCCGGTCGCGGCACATGACGCAGTCGATAGCCGGGCACAGACGGCGCACGGCCATCCTCCCCTGGACGCAACCAAGTTTCGTTAATTGCCATTATATCAAAACAGTACTTCTCCACTACTGCAATAAAATCATCATGGTTCGTACCCAAGGAGCCCGCGTTCAGGAATCCTACGCTAAAATCACTTAAATGCGGAGACATTTATTTAAAAATAATTTTAATATGGATGTAAACAAAACACACACCACCGGCCACACACATCACGATAATTATGTTTACTTTTATTTCATTATTGAGTGGAGTGCTAACATGGAAGATATGTGATCGCAATTCGGCAGATGTGATAGTTTCGCATATATGTACTCTTCTTAAAATACAAGTATATAAGTATAATATGGGTGATAGCAAGTTTATGTAAATATAATTTGTGCAGTGAAAATGGTTGTATATGTACCGGACATAAATAATGTTCAATGAACAATGATCGCCAGCTCCGATGACCCACACTCTTACACCACAGACACAGCAATAAATACCCGACAACGTCAGTAACAAAAATTTTATACAGTCAGAGGTAAACAAAGAAACATTTTTAATGAGTACCCGACAAAGTGCAAATGTATAGAAATATATGTTGCAACAGGATAGGAAATAAAACAGAATTGGCACAAAAAATAAGTAGCCACTAAGGTAATATAAACAAGTTGTATACCAATCTAAACTAAAACTCAGACAATCTTCACTACTGTTTCTGTTGTTGTTGAGGGCCAAAGACACGATCGACATCCGTCTCGTACCGAATAACATGCGCCTTGTCGCCGGGTTTGTTACGCGCGAGAATACGACCCCGCCTGGTCCACACGAACTTCCAGCCATAATGCTGACCAGCTTCACGCGCCTTCCGAAATAACAAACGGTTTTGTGTGGTAAGACGCTCGTTAACATAAAACGGCTGTGAGGGGGCAGGTAGGCCTAGACCCTCCGTCGTAACACCGCGGCGGGCCCTCGCACTGCCTAGCACCCCTTCACGCAGATCTCGGCGCGCGAGGCGCACAGCGAGTAGTCGAGGGCGAGGAGCCGGTCCCGCGGCATCCGTCGCAACCAGACGTCGCGCCCCGACGCGTTCGGCGCTGACGATATCACGCTCATCCAGCTTTACACCCAACTTTAGGCCGATCTGCACAGTGAGGTGCACAGGATTCTCGCCGTTGGTTTCAGGCAGATTAGCGATTTCGACGTCATTACACAAAAGATCCTGGTCACGGTCATTTAGGTCCTGTTTTAGTTGTATGATGACGTCATTCACACCCAAGTCCTGTGGTGCAGGAGATTGTCGACCTTCCAGGACGACCATTCGATCCTCAAGCCTGACCACATTCTCCTGGCAGTCCCTCAGGGTCGAACGGATATCGGCAATGTCAGCCCTAAACAGCTGCATGTCTTTATTTATCGACCTTAGATTGTCCCTGAAGGTCCTCAATTCTGCCATAGTCAGTTAGTAATTCATTTAATTAATCTCCATATTTTTTCTTATTGCAGGTACATAGACGATAAGGGTATCATTTACTTAAATGACATGCGTCTCGAAAATATACGGGAATTTATACGCAAAGCATTAACTGTAAAGTTTCGGGTGAATTTTAAAGACCCAGAAGCAATGTCTACAAAATGGACACACTCCATACAAAATGGGCAACCATGCATAGTAATGCTACAAATTCCGTATGGGTGCTATAGAGGACGAGTCCTTGAAGTGAATCAAGAAAGCGAAACATGCGTCGTTCATTTCATAGACCATGGGTATGTAGAAACGTGCCCCTTTGCAAATTTAAGAAAAGATGTTCCTCTCCGCGACCTCCCACCGTACTCACTTAGATGCGCATTAAATCGTATTTGTCCCCTGGGGAAGACATGGGACAAGGACACATTAAACTACCTTCGCAAATCCATTGTTAAAAAGGACTGCTTTGTAAAAGTGGTCGGTGATGAAGTAGACGGCGTCCTACCGATAGAACTGAGGTATGACTCTTTGTGGGTAAATGATTACTTAGTAAATATCCAAAGGGCTGAATACCAAGACAGTTGGATTATTAAAGAGAACAAAGAATTGATAACCCAAGAAGATGCAAGCTCAAAAGAAGATGAAGACTCTGCAATTACTGCCAAGTTTCCTACATACCCAAAATATTATGGAAATAAATTTACTTGCGATGTCATTGGAATTCACGATGTTAATATATTACCTGCTCACATTATATTCGATGATGAAAATTTCTTCACGATTTATGAAGACATGTCCGTGGAGCTCCAGCATGAATACATGAACATGTCACCACTGGACGGGATTTTCGAGAATAAAGCATGCGTTGCACTAAGCTCAGCAGACAATCGCTGGTACCGAGCATCGGTTCAACAATATAACAAAACACAAGGTCTCGTTAAAATAAGGTATGTTGATTACGGTGACACGGACGTCATACCATTAGCAGATATTCGAGAAATAAGTCAAAAGTGGCTAAAGCATCCTCCTGCCATTTTATCTGTAAAATTGTTTGGCATGCACTTGAACCGTGACAAATACATAAGTGATGTAGTTAAACATTATGCCGAAGTTTTTTTGGAAAAAATATTTTTAGAAGATCTCTTCACAGTTAATATTATTGATTATGAAGGCACGGTGGCATTAGCAGAGATGAGGTATACAGGTAGAGGTAGAGGCATTTTATTGGGTACAAGCAAAGCTCATAGAACATGATATACTAATAAATCGTATGGTAAGTGTCGTGAGACATAGTTCGTTGCTCAAAAATAACTTTGGGATCACCAGTGCTAAAAGACGGAGAATAATGGGCCGAAATTATTAATTCGTATCCGAACAACATTTTTCCATCACTGGCTCGCCAAGTGCCCATTACGTATCTGACTCATCATGTACATATCGCGAGTAAGAGTTGGTATGTTAAACTGTGACACTTCATTGATGTACTTATGTTTATGTTAGTCGTGTTTATGTAACGCTAGTGTACTTTGAATTGAACCGAATAAAATTTATAAAATTATTGTTGCTTTTTTGTTCGTCACATTTTTTCTTAGTACATACTTTATTTATAACATAGTTTATACAACTACAACTAAAAAACTTCATAAAACCACCACAGAAATATAAAACACCTTGTAGATATAAGAATAGGTATGTTTTAAAAATTGTTAATGTTACAATTAAACATAATGCGCGGTAAAATTATAAGGTTCCTTAACATATGTGATTTATTTGAATACCATAACGTATAGCGGGTTCGATTCTCGGACGGAGCTACTGTTAGTGTTATCCATAAATTGGTTTGTGTTCTGGGTGTCATGTGTATATGAACTTGTATGTTTGTAAACGCATCCACGACGCAGGACATAATCCTAGTGTGGAGCATCATTTTTTTTAATTAATAATGTAGTATGATGTTCAACATCATTAACATACATATCTTAATATTGTAAATGCGAAGGATTGTGGGGATGTATGTGTGTGGATGTGTTTCTTACTGGTTCACGCAAAAACTGCTGATCGGATTCAGATGAAACTTCACAGTAATGTAGGTCATACATCAGAATAACATATAGGCTACAATTTGTAATAACTTTATGTTATTTTGGGCATAATATAACATAAAATGTTAGCCTAATCGGGCCTCTGATACCTATCTGGGCGTACGCTGCCTAAACCATAGGAATTACACAAATATAATGTACTGTAATGTTTTTTGTATCTTTTACGTGAAAGTCACTATGGCGAATATTAGGAATATTTATTGCGACATATCTGAAAACGGTGCACGATTTTTTGCTGGTCACAAATAACCCGCATACCAATTTTTAGCTTTCCACATTGAACATTGCAAAATACCTCATACAAACTTCCACCTCTGTTACTGGGTATAGGGGGTTAGAAAGAGACTAAAAGTAGCCAATGCTACCCTCTGTCCTCTCAACTATCTCCAATCAAAAAATTATGGCATAAGCCATAAAAAAGCAATGTGTGCCGACCATGGACACCTAAAACCAGAGGCGCTAGAAGTGCGTTACCGGTCTTTTGGGAATTGGAACTTTGAGGATTGTAGAGGATTCGGGGATTGGGGAGACTGAGGAGGGGGGCTGATTGGGCCTCCGGTAACTTCACTCACACGGCGAAACTTCAGAAACGCAATTCTCCTTTTGGCAATCGAGGACTGGGCTCGCTGTCACTGCAAAGGTAAGTTCCTTCTCTGAGAAGAGGTTTGTACTCGGCGACGGTGACCTCTCACGGTCGGCTTGGAATGCCGTCTCCTCGTTCTGCGAAGCAGTTATGCTTGCCAAGGAAGAGGCGGAGCGTGTGAGGAAATGAACCTCTTCACGCCCCAGCCGTCGCGGGAGACACTCTGGGCGTCGGAGATCGGCCAACCACCGACCACCGTAAATGCAGGTCTGCTAAGGTGGGAGCATGAAAATGTAAATGATCCTGTCCATAAGATTAACACTAGAAGGGCCAGGCTTCATGCTATACCTTCAAAGACCGCAGCGGTCAATTTGACG
>JAZHFQ010000251.1:0-128600 GCA_038387885.1 Spodoptera picta
TGACACTAGCTGTTGCCCGCGACTTCGTCCGCGTAGAATAATGACTTCTGGCAGAATTTAGGCTTTTAAATTAGTTTTTATCAAGGGATATTCTACGGTAATGGATGTCGTCAGAATTGATTCAGTCCCGTAGATGATAGCGTGATAATATGTAGCCTATATGTTTACCAGACTTGTTAGTAATATTCATGCAAAATTTCAAATAGTAGTGCAGTACTTTTTGAGATCATCACGGCCATACATACAGACAAACAGACAAAAATTCTAAAAACCACATTATTGGCTTCGGTATCGATTAGAGATCACGCTTCAAATATTCTTTTAAAAAATATTCAATGTACAGTTTTGAGTTTTCTACGATTTATTATATGTGTAGATAGCTGTTGCCCGCGACTTCGTCCGCGTAGATTAATGACTTCTGACAGAATTAACCAGAATCAATTCAGTGCCCAAGTAAGATTTACCTATTTTGAAATGATTTATCGTAGTTTCAACAAATAAATAATCCCGCAGGGATCTTACCAGTACAGTGCCCGATCACGTAACGTTTGAGTAATAAAAACTATTCTATCGACTATTGTTGTACCGAATCTCTCTAGAATAAGTTCAGTGGTTAAGAGTTAGAGAGTCCTGGGGAATTGACGCATAGTTCCCGTTCTCGTGAGACATCTGTGAAAAAACTATCATACGTTACCCAGGTCCCAAATCATCGTTTTACCGAATGTAATTCAAAAAGATTCAATGATTCTAAATTCAACGGCTAAGAAGATTTATACAAACTCTCATTCCCTATTTTATCCCCTTAGGGGTGGAATTTATCAAAATCCTTTCTAAAGAGATACCTATGTCATAGTAACTTTATGCATGCAAAGTCTCAGCCCGATCAATTTAAAACTGGCAAAGTATCATACTTTGGGGTGAGAATGTTCAAAAACCTTTCTAAAGGGACGTTTACGTCATAATATCCATCTGCACGCCGAATTTCAACCCGATCGGTGTAAAACTGACAAAGCCTCACACAAACGTTCATCCCCTATTTTACCCCTTGGTGGAAATTATCAAAATCCTTTCAAAGCGGATGCTTACGTCATAACATCTATCTGCATGCCAAATTTCAACCTGATTGGTTTAAAACTGACAAAGGCTCATATAAACTTTCATCCCCTATTTTACCCACTTGGGGGTGGAAATTATCAAAATCCTTTCACAGCGGACGCCTACGTCGTAACATCTATCTGCATGCCAAATTACAACCCGATCGGTTTAAAACTGACAAAGCCTCATACAAACTTTCATCCCCTATTTTACCCCCATTGGGGGTGGAAATTATCAAAATCCTTTCATATCGGATGCTTACGTCATAACATCTATCTGCATGCCAAATTACAACCCGATCGGTTTAAAACTGACAAAGTCTCATACAAACTTTCATCCCCTATTTTACCCCCATTGGGGGTGGAAATTATTAAAATCCTTTCACATCGGATGCTTACGTCATAACATCTATCTGCATGCCAACTTACAACCCGATCGGTTTAAAACTGACAAAGTCTCATACAAACTTTCATCCCCTTTTTTACCCCCTTGGGGGTGGAAATTATGAAAATCCTTTCACAGCGGACGCCTACGTCATAACATCTATCTGCATGCCAAATTTCAACTCGATCAGTTAAAAACTGACAAAGTTTCATACAAACTTTCATCCCCTTTTTTACCCCCTTGGGGGTGGAAATTATCAAAATCCTTTCTTAGCGAATGCCTACGTCATAACATCTATCTGTATGCCAAATTTTAGCCCAATCTGTCCAGCGGTTTGGGCTGTGCGTTGATAGATCACTATGTCAGTCAGTCAATCAGTCAGTCAGTCAATCACGTTTGAATTTTATATATATAGATTATTATTTATAACCCGACGGAAAACACAATCAAAATAGGTACTCGTTGCTGGAGATACGAGTAAAAATAATATAAACTATATCGTTTTTAGAAATGTTTTTTAAACAGATCATTTCCCTTTCGACCTTGGACTTTCCCCACTATTAAAAAGTATATTCATAGTAATAGTAAAAACGTAATGTACTACAGAAATACTAAAACGTATCTTGTGTAACTACAAACCTAAACAAACGTTTCGTTTATACAATAACGTTTAGTTTTGGCAAGGGACTGGGTGTAGGTACATTTGTGAGCTACCGTGAACTGTGTACAACAGGGATGGCAAACCATTGCCACTTTTTATTTATTGAGAGTAAGGACAAAAAACATTGAAAGCAACTAACAGTTTATGCTTGTAAGACAGAGATGAATAAGTTAAAAGACTCAATCAGATGGTACAATCTGTTAATAAAACAATGTATCTTTAATCTATCCAACAATCAATTGATGACACATGTACGACCTCAAAAAAAATTCTTTACAAAATCGACACGTTAATACATAACGGTTGACCATCTCTGTTGTACAGTGTACCGAGTACAGTCAAGCAAAACGTCGCATAAATTCAAGACGAACGGTGGCGACAGCTGTTGAAACTACGTATTACATCAAACTTCCCAACTGCGATATGAGCTAGAAATGCAGCACAACACTACCTATTATTGACACATGAACACACGCCTTCGCGGTTCGAAATTAGTTTAGAACTTGATTGTACTATTGGCGTTTGTAACTTAGGCACGCCTATTAACATTGACAATAGTAACTACATTTGACGTAGGGGGGGTTTTTATTTACGACCAGTTGTTAGTCACGACTTCGTCCGCGTAGAATATGAGTTTTAGGACATAACATTTTTCCAAAATAAAAATAGCCTATGTTACTCCTTAGTACATCAGCTACCCACCAATAAAAATCGGTCCAGCTATTTCAGAGATTAGCCAGTACAAACAGACAGACAGACATACAAAAATGTTAAAAATGTTATTTTGGGATAGATATCGTATTGTATATTCAAATGCATTTAGTAAAAGGCGATTATTTCAATATTACAAACAAACACTCCAATTTTATTTATTTGTATAAATATTGATGAGTTTTGTGGTAAAATAACGACTTTTTTGGAACAATCTTTAATGCCGATATTGGCTACTTTCCATATGATTCAATATTTCGCCAAGTGTTTACCTAATCAGCCACTGTGATAGCGACCATTTCCAAAATTAATACTTGTACCTCAATATTCGTGCGAAGCTACACTAACATTTATATTTATTACAATATACCTCTATTGTTATCTCTGCCTCTATTGGCTGAGTGGTCTTAAGTGTGACTGGCCGGGCAAGGGGTCTCGGGTTCGATTCGCGGGTCGGGCGAAGTATAACAAAAATATTCTCAGTAGTAGCACGGAGTCTGGAATTGAGTATATAGCAATAGGCTCACCCCCTATTACATGGGACTCATAACATAAATAGTGAAGAGTGGGTGTTACATTGTACAGTAGTATAATGTGCACCTCTGCCTATCCCTTCGGGTATAAAAGGCGTGATGTTATGTTATGTTATATTTTTTATCATCAGACAGTCTACGACCACTTTGTATTCTTCATACAGATTGTTATTTCAGTATGTCGCATGACATACTTTATGAAATTAGATCAAATATGTTTCGTCTAAAATTGCTGAATATTAAGTGCGACAAAGTTGGGTGTCTTGCCAAAAAGGTCGCGTTCCAAGCTTCGTTGATCGCCGACTGAATTTAAGTAAGTCTAACTTAGCATCTAGATCGTTAAAATATACATTTGTAAATAAAGTAAGCATTCAATTTTGTTGTGAATGCAGTTCTAAAACTTATGCAAGAGTTCTTTTCTTAACTAACCATATGTAAGTAAGTACAAGTAGACCAATTTAAAAAAAAAATAAGAATTTGATAATTTTTTACGGGTAAGGCAAAAGTAGGTTGGTTGCTAGCTTGTTCACAAATACTAGCCCAACAAATTAGCAGTTTACTTTAATATAATATTTGAATAACTAACTTATATTTCCACAGAAATAGAAAAAAAGTTTCTTTTATCATAACTTGAATACAAATCAGTATCGGGAACTCGGCCACTTCCGAAAATTGGTAACGAATCAAGACTACCTAACTGCTACAACTACCTAACTAACAAGGTAAGTTGAATAACGTGAAATGAGTAACAGAACGATCGTGACGTAGAAGGGATTCCT
This sequence comes from Spodoptera picta, assembly GCA_038387885.1. NCBI lineage: Eukaryota > Metazoa > Arthropoda > Insecta > Lepidoptera > Noctuidae > Spodoptera > Spodoptera picta. The sequence continues at coordinate 4,164 of JAZHFQ010000251.1, forward strand.
TCACAACTTCTGATTATATAGGGAGCTAAGTTCATTGGAAAACATTCGCAAAGAAACTGGGAAACCGCAATCTTAGTAAACGAGCGATTCCCTCGTCTGGTCTGCGCTCAAATAAAATCTCAGTGCTTCTAGATAGATGAAAGTAAAACGCTATAGGTAAATTCAGCAGTGGCCGAAATATTTTTGTTGAATTGTGAATAAAATTCACATTCATATTTTATAGTTTTTCATTCCCTAGGCAATTTGTAAGCTAGGTTTCAGCAAAGATTGAGGTTTCTAAAGCTGAAAAATTCCCTCGAGGAGATTTTCTTGATATGATCGAGTTTCGTAACTTTATTATAAATCGAAGTTATTGAAGAACCACATAGTGTAATATGTAACACATTCATTGTGGCCTTTGATGTGTGTGTGACCTGGCTCATAGAGCGCTTTATTAAAAGACTGGCCACTCCAGTGTTCAGCTACCTTTTGAGCTGCTGTTTATAAAGTCCTTTTAGTATACATATGCGCCACATTTTCGGTGGCCCGATCAGGCTAAAGTTATGTAACTAAACGATCATGTATATATCTGTATATCGTTGAGTTTTAGGGAGACCGAGTATGAAAGTTAAAACAAAATTAACATACTCGAGACGCCCTCAATCTCATGTGCTCTCAAAGGTGAAGGTAAATGTGTACGACAGCTCACACATAGGACCCATTTAGTTTTTAGTTAAATATCCGTGGTGCTTGGCGGCTGGGCTTCTCCCACTTATACAGTCTCTTTTTTGTGCATAAAGGCTTATTTAACTCTGTCTCCTGCAGTAATGCACCGAGGGAAGTGGAAACTGATAATACATATCTTCTCACTCTCGTTGCGGGAATCAAGACAGTTATTCCTGTCCCTGAAACGCGCCGGACCTCAGTGATTCATGGTCGTATCTACTATAGATCCTGGCTTACAGGAGTTGCAGCAGTTTAGGGAGGATGTGGCGGGCATGTCCCGTTAAAAAAATGTGTCATTTAACAGAAAAAATACCTTGTTCCATATCAAGTATACAAACAAATATCAACCTGATAAATCGCTGCGTATTCAGCGGTCGTAGTCGCTTCCGCAACTGTAATTTATTTTAGTTCAAATAGGTATAGACTACACTAATAACAAACAATAATTAACATTGATCCCACACAGTTAAAGTAGAACCTTTTAACTTAGCACAAAAAGATCAAATTACAAGTATCACAGAGTTTTCAGACTTTACAAGTACAAAATCTTTGAGCAAAGTTTCTACGAAGCTCAAAGTTTACGCGAGAAATGCAACGTTCAAATTATGAAAATGCACAAGTACTAAAACCTTAAACTGTGGTCTTCATGAACAATATTAAAACTTCGTGGATAGTTTTCTAACATTTAAAACGTCTGTAAGCTGTTGGAGTAATTGCTTATACTACCTCTACAGCTGCTAAACGAAATTTGAATTAACTAACTTTTTAACACAAGTTTGCTTTGGACATTTGTGTGGAAATAAGGATCAGGATTTTAATTTGAACATTTTTACAGTATTGCTTGTAAAAGGCTATTTTCGTCTTGACAGATATTAAGTCTAGAGCAAAAGTTCAATAATAATGGTAGTGCACTATTCTATTGTTACAAATTGTTAATTATTCCACGTAGGTTATGATATATCGCAAGTCAATAACATAGATATCATATTTAGTTTACTTTCAAGTATAGATGCGCCATTTTCTCCAGAAATATAAATTTTTATTAACCGTTATCAAAAGGAAGTAATTCAACTAAAATCTTAATGTCGTGTCGTATAACAACTCTGACTTGTGCGAGGACAAACTGTCATTTCCATTAAATATTAACATTCAACCAAATGTAAGGAAAAAAACATCGGGAAAATAATTCCGTAACACGAATTCTATCTTCCGGGCTCTCTACTAAAAATATAACAAGACTAGATGACTCACACTTGTATGTTCTAATATTTACGTAACACTAACGTTTGATGCAAAAACTAATCAAGTTTAAGGCTACTAATGTATACTACAATTTATTTTTATCATCCTGTGTATAAAGTTATGTCTCGTAAAATATATGAATGATGCTAATCTAACGATAAAAGTGCATGTTCTAAAAGCACTAGAACTCAAATATTTGTATTCGAAAATGTACTTTCACAAATATCTACACTACGTTCTAGAAAACAATTAATTTATGATTTAAGTGCAATCAACTTATGTTTTGACAGATGAGTGTAAAGTGTACTAAAATAAACAAGTTTTTATTCTGGTATCACAAAAACCCGTTGGCAACAGCCGGCTGACCGAAATTTTGGAGGAGTGCTGATAACATTTTATACAATAATTAATTTCACATCAGCGTCCATTTTCACGGCCCAATCCATTGATCAATTAGATTCGCAACGTTTTGTTTACGTCATGTCTAACGAAAAAATTGAAGGAATTATTTAAAACTAAACATGCTAAGAGTTTCAGGAAAAACATTTGTTTTTCCTGAAACTCTTAGCCCATTTGGGCTACGGAGTATTCTTTATACCTATTATTTGTTGATTCTTTAAAGTACTTTCGATATATATTACATTTTTATCTATAAGTTTACCTACATGTTACTATTGTATGTTATAGGTTCGTGGTTTATGGGTTCGTTCATACATAACCTCACACCTTTTATTATCCTAATGAAGAAGAAGAGTTTTTAATATGAATACAAAAGAAGCAAAGAAATGAAATACATATAAAATAAACCAATCCAGGCACACAGGAAATTAGTATTTCTATGTTACTTAATTGTTGCCCCTACCACAGAAACCAACAACTGTTACTAGTGGCGGTTTCGGTAAAAAATCTCTACCAAAATATAAACATTTTATTCTTTTCTTCCAGATAAAATACCGGGTATTTCGCTGTTAAACTGTACCTCTACAAAAGTCGTATTGCGTTTTATGAAAGGGTCATTCAGAATAATTTAATTTTAAAATCAAAAGGAAATTGTTTGTGTTTGTCTGTCTCGCAATTTTCTTCATTTATTTAAACCATTTTGCTTTTTTAATAAATTAATTGTTTGAATTTATTTAACCCTTACCAGGCAGGGTGGGGTCCACTAGACCGTGGCAACAATTTGACAGTGCGAATTCCTTTCAAAATTGAGAAAGAAGAAAGGTACTTGATGAAGTACCTAGACCAAATCCAAGAAATTCACTGTCTGTCACACTTTTGATCTTCCAATTAATTTTGTTTTCCATAAAAATAATTATAAAACAAAATTCTTAAACGCTCTGTCTTTCAAAATGACCGATGCCATAAAAGAATTTTCTCGTTTTTTATTTGATGCTACCCTAAATTGTGTAAACAAAAAACAGTTAAATCTGGAAAACATTTTACACTTCACTATTTTCTTTATGGTAGAGTAAAATCTTTAATAAATCGCGAATCCTTTTAATCACAGTACTTTCTTTAAGTTGCTATAAATCCGCTAAAATGAGGCACCTATTTCTTCAGAATTGTAGACATTAAACACTTTAGAATTTCAAGCTAAATACCACTGGAAATTAATGTAAATTCCAAGAATTCTAGCGTTATAGGCGCCCTTATTATCTTTAACAACAATTACCTAACGTTTAATAGATGCCTTCAGGTGAAAATCTTAAAATAATAAAAATATTCATAATATCCTAAAACAATTGCTTACTTTGTACAATCGTGACCATGAAACTGAAGTTAAAAAAAGGTTTTATTCTTATTGTTAATTATCTTTAAAAATAAAAGTGTGTACAAAATGTTCATGTTGTTAAAGTGTTTATTTTTTTATCAAATACGAGTTCCTTAACATAACTGTACCGAAACTATAAAGGAAAACCAACAATGTGCTTAAATATTGAATAGCATATTTTCGACATACTTTTTCTCTCTTTTCATAAAATTAGATGCACTTTAAAAAAAAACTATCTCTAAACTCGTAAAATAATTTGATATTCCACCTCCATCTGGTATGTCAAAATATTGTTAATAAAATCTCACTAGTACAACAAAAAATCAGACATTATTATTGCAATGTCCCTATATAGTTTAATGTATCAAAAGTCGGTGTCAACGTTATCAGAAAAAAACAATTAATGTGGATCATCATATGTAGGACATTACATCTTCATTCAACGAGAATATGTTCTACTTAATCACAGATAATACGACTAGTTGACCGTCAAAATTAACAAGCCTTCTTTCAGTACATACACACCACAGACAATAACTTCTATATAAAAGCTCTTCATGCAGTTTTTTTTTATTTATTAGTCCTTGTCATATCGTAATACCGCGAAATCATTTAATTATTTTGACGTTTACAATACAAACGAGTTAATAGCTTGCATTTCTTTTTTTGTAAAATAATCTCTTCCAATTTCGTAAAATTAACATAACTGGTTTTAAAATTTGTGTTTTATTGTGTCTAAACATATGTGTACACAGATGCCTGACATTTGCAAGCGCTTAAGCGAAAATTAATTACAGTATTTTTTGCACAAAATTTTGTTGATAAGGAGTGAAAAATAAATAATAATAATAATAAATAAATAATAATCTTTGTTCTCAAGTAATTCCTTTCTAAAAATGTCTTGTATTAAGTTAGTGTTGATTTCTCGTTGACTTTCGATGTTTATAACAATATTTCGAAAAGCAACAATATTTTCGTTACTATTAAAACTTTGAATTGATTTACAAACTTATTAATTTTATTGTACCTAAGTCAGCTTTTTGTTTCTAACTTAAAAACATTATTACAACTTACCAACTACGTTTGATAGTTGTCTGTAATACTCAAAATAATTAAGATTGTTATTTTAACAAAGTGATAGAATATTCAAGAACTGAACTAGAAACTTTTGCACTGATTGTCGATAGACTAATGTATTCAGAGCATCAAATTAAGGTCTCAACTTGACACGGATTTAATTTGAAATCGACTTAAAAGTACATTAATAAATAATTACATATTTTGCGAATGTAAATCAATTACAACTTGGATTCAACTTGGATCATTACTTTGCAATTTAATATTAAAGTAGATTAAATTAACAAAATGATTATATTTGTATTCACCATAAATTATAGAGCAATTTAATGGAATTACAGAAACAGTCTCAATTAACAAAAACATAAAGTCGGTCTTACCTCAAACGTCCAGCAGTTTATAAGATACGCACAACATAGATGCCTAATGATAACAACTACAACACTCGAGATAGCGGAGAACGAGGCACAACGAACGCGACTAGAGGAGCGAGTGAAGTGCGCGCGCGCCGCAGTCTGCCGGCGACCAACTAAACTATACCCCATTTAACATAACTGATTCTAACATTGTTATTCCTAAGAGTTCAATGTTACGCTTTTGGTTCATTCAATTACGTTCAGCTCATATCGATAATTTCATTAAGTACTGTCGTGGTCTAGATCGCTAATTGTTATTACGTCGAATTGTATTGGTATTTGATTACATGCCAATTGTCCACAACTATTACAAATCAGGTTAATGTTGTCATATATTTGGGTAATATCACTTATTGGCTAGTTCCAATGTCCAATTTCTTGTATGGTAGACCGTGTTGTTCCGGAGCCATACTAATCAAATTGTACTCGGGTTATTCGACTATTGAACATGCAATTTTTCCTACATCCGAACCTCATCCAGTCTAAACCAGTTATAAAATTTTGTATAGTAACTCGAAAAATACCTACTATTGTAACCAAATATTTTGAATAACATTTATATCTAGAAACATCTTAAAGAAACATTTAAATCTTTTCACACGAAATGAAACTGTATAATAAAAATCATTTACCAAAATATGTATGTTGTAAGATTTTCATGACATTCCCTTCTAGGTACATATTTGTTAAACCCAAGATTAGACGAAAAAACTAGGTTTGTTTGAACATACTATTAGCTATCATAGACACCTAGTTACTTGAGATAAAGTGGTTACTAACGTCGAAAATTAATGGGTACTCTAACTTTTCATTAATTTGTCTAGCTTGTCTGAAAATAGTCTACCTATACGGTTTGCCTAATCTCTTTCCAATATATTTTAGCAGACCTACCAATCTAGACAATGTTTCGCTAACTCTACTCTGTATATGTAAACAATTGAGATGTAAAAATAATCAAGACTTCAAAATCCGGTTTAGCCTCGCAAAAAATAAATTGTGTTATTCCGAGCGCCGGGATAACGATTTTTAACCAATTAAATAATTGAATTGGTCCTTAATTAGATATGTGTGTACACGTATTCGTATCTAAGGTATGTTTGACGGGCAATTCGAATATCTGCAGAGGTATTTGAACTTTTCTACAATTCGTATTAACTTGAATCTTGACGTGGTTTTTATAGTTAGGTATAGGTACCTAAATAGTATATATAATACCAAGGAGTATTCTTTTATGTTGGCAATTTATTTTATTTACAATATTTACTTGTGATGTAGTAGCTAATCATTAGTGCATAAGAATATAAACTATATCTCTGGAGAGGAGGATTATTAATAAACAGAACGTGTAACGATTAACATCTTGTTTGATTTATCGAAGTCCCGTCCTTACATGGCGACCCTGCCATTTAAGGTTCGGTGTCGAATTCCGGACTCAGTAGATCGCGTAGTGAAACAATGGGACTAATAATTAGATTGCGTTATTGTACGGACAAAGTGAATTTGGTGCATAAAACTAACAATGGGAAAATCACAGAATAAAGAAGAAATTATAATCGCGCAAAACGCAGCTGGAGGCGTAAATACAGCTGATGTGGCCCAACTGCATCAAAACCAATCGATAACCAACATAATACTGGGGGTGATGTTGATTATCCTCATTTTTGGAGTTTTATACGGAGTCTACAAACTATATAAACGATGCCACGTAGGCTGGATGCGAGCGGAAATAGCCAGGAATGCTTTTAGGCATTCTGGCCCAAGGCGGGAGTCAAGGAACTGAAGGAGCAAGGAGTCCGGTGCCCAAAACGTCTAGTCTTAAGGGGAAGCACGGCTGGATAAAGGCCGACATCGTGTAGAGAATCTTCATGTGTGAAAAAAAAATATAGTGAAAATGTGAATGTGAATGTGAAAAGTGTTACAAATTGGTTACGGTGTTTACACATGGACAGAGACACTTTAGTTAAGATTTTCTTTTATTATGTTATCTTGCTAATATGATTATTTTATATAATATAGGAGGATTAAATGTGTGATTTAATAGAAATACATAAAGCATTAAAAATATTAAAATAAACTTGGTAAAATTAAGTAAGACAAAAAGAACAAATGAATTGTTAGAGCAAAAACATTTAGAAGCGAGTGAGTTATATGATAAATACATAATATGTCGTAGAGAATTAGATATCAATGTGTCTAAAGATTATGTTGGACAGGAAGAGTTAGATTATATTTTGGTTATTTGCGATGAAATAGAGTCATACTATCAAAAAATTCAGAATTTTTGTTTAGAGAATAAACAGAGTTTAAGTACCGTAGAAACCATGATTCTACCTGTAATGACAGGAGAGGAAGAATGTACCAAAAAATTAATAGATGCTATTGAATTTTATAGCCAAAACATTGAAAAAGAGCATGAAGCTTTATTAATATCTTTCGTGCTTAAAACTCGCATATCTCGACATGCCAAATTACGTTTGGCATCTAACTATAATTCTTCCGCAGATCTTATAAAGGATATGAAAAATAACCTACTGACCAAGCAGTCTGCCACGGCGCTTCAGTTGGAGCTATTGCAGACTAGACAAAGGTCCCAGAGCATTGAAGAATTTGGTAAGAAACTAGAAGATCTATTTGTTGAATTGACTATATCTCAAGCTGATGGAAACGAAAACGCATATAAAATGTTTAGACCTGTAAATGAAAAACTAGCTATTCAGCGGTTTACGGATGGCTTGAGAAATGGTCGATTAAGCACAATTTTAGCGGCTAGAAATTACACAGAACTTAAAGATGTTATACGCGCGGCTAAGGATGAAGAACGGGCGCATCAAGGTCCCAGTACGTCGTCGGAGACAGTCTTTACCACTCAACATCGAGGTAAGCATTATCAATATTATAGAGGACAAGGCCGAGGTCGTACTTTTATTCCAAATCATACTTTTAGATCAAACCCGCTACCTCCGAAGAATCAATTACCATTGAGGACTTTATAGAGGTCGCGGAAAAGCTTTCGGTAACAATTCGCGAGGACGTGGACGTAGTTATGGCCAGATAACGAATCCGGGAAACAATAATCGCAATAACAGGCATAATACTTATTTACTAGATCAATCTAGAAACGATGTTCAAGACGCGTCAACTAGCAATCAAAATTTAGATTTAGAGTTTTTTCGATCCTAACTTTATTTTAACATGTAACTACAATAATTTCGTAGAATTGACAATATTCGATACCAAATATAGAATGCTAGTTGACACGGGAGCCTCTTTGTCAGTGGTGAAATATGAAGCAATAGGAGACTGGAATATTCCAATACACCCGGAGTGATAGTTAATGGTATAGGTGGTAAATCGACTACAGATGGTTATGTTTACTTATCATTTTCTATATGTGGAAAAGAATTTAAACATAAGTTTTATGTTCTGAAGAATCTGCCTTGTGTGCAGGATGGCATAATTGGTCAGGAATTTTTACAGAAGTATAACTGTGTTCTAAATTATGAACATAACACGTTGACAATAAACGAATGTAATAGTTCGGTTACAATCGGTTTAGAATTAGGGAGATTAGGTAAAAACTCATTTAGAGGTATAACAGTACCACCAAGATGTGAGCAATTTTTCCAGAATGAGGCTTGCGTTGTATTTCCGAGAGAACTATGCGAGGGCGTATTTATCGCTGGAAGTATCTGTCAACCTAAAGAGGGAATGATATTAGTACAAATATTAAATACACATGAAACAGAAGTTCAACTTAATTATTTTAAGCCTGACATTGATTATCTATCTAATTATAATATTTGCTCATTCAAAAAGGAAGATTTAAGCGGAGAAAGGGTTAGGAAATTATTATCGTTGATAAAATTACAGCACTTAAACAAAGAAGAATCCACGAGTATACAAAATATTTGTGCTAAATTTGCAGACGTATTCTACCTACCGGGAGATAAATTAGGCACTTGTAATCTTTACGAACAAAAAATTCAGTTAAAACCCAATTCGGACCCAGTTTACACTAAACAATACCGGTTACCATTTTCGCAACGGAATGAAATTGAAAATCAGATCCAAAAGATGCTTTCTAATGATATTATAGAGCCTGCGAGTAGTGAGTGGTCTTGTCCAATACTACTTGTACCTAAAAAACTAGAGGATAACAAGAAAAGTTGGCGTTTAGTTGTTGATTTCCGGAAATTAAATGATCGCATACTTGATGACAAGTTTCCCCTCCCTAATATCACTGATATATTAGATTCACTTTCTGGTGCAATATATTTTTCACAGTTAGATTTAACACAAGCATTATCAAGCAAAATTAAATTCGGACAGTAGAAAGTATACTGCATTCACTACACCCTCCGGCCAGTATCAGATGACCCGTATGCCGATGGGGTTAAAGACAAGTCCCAGCTCTTTCTCACGTTTAATGACGGTAGCAATGTCAGGATTAAATTATGACAAGTGTTTTATATATTTAGATAATCTAATTTGTTTTGGGAGAAATTTAAATATACATAATAAAAACCTATTAGACATTTTGGCTAGACTAAGGAAAGTAAATTTAAAATTAAATCCCGACAAATGCGATTTTCTTAGAAAAGAAATATTATATTTGGGTCACGTCGTATCGGCTGATGGTATTAAACCAGATTCGGAAAAGATTAAAGTTTTAAATAATTATCCAGTTCCTAAGAATGCGGATGAACTAAAACGGTTCGTAGCATTTTCTAATTACTATAGGAAATTTATTCCAAATTTTGCCGAAATTTGCATACCATTGAATAACTTGTGTCGTAAAAATGTAGCTTATAATTGGGATGAAAACTGCCAAAAATCATTTTTAAGTTTAAAAAATTGTTTAGTAAAACCTCCGGTATTGCAATATCCTTTATTTGATGTCAGTAATACTTTTATTCTACAAACCGATGCGTCAGGATACGCTATAGGTTCGGTTTTGTGTAATGCTGATCGTAGGCCAATTGCTTACGCCAGCAGAAGCTTAAATAAAGCTGAACGCAGGTATCCTACAATTGAAAAAGAATTGTTAGCGATAGTTTGGTCTGTAAAATACTTTAGACCCTATCTCTATGGAAGACGATTTATTATAGAAACGGATCATAGGCCCTTAATATTTTTATATAATTTGACAGATCCTTCCAGTCGATTATTAAAGTTTCGGTTGTTACTGGAAGAATACGACTATAAAGTAGTTTACGTTAAAGGGCGTGATAATGTAGCTGCAGATGCATTGTCACGCATAGAAGTGACTTCTGAGGAGTTACGATCTATGAATGAACACATTATATCTGTACTTACAAGAGCAAAGAGACGGGAGTTTGAGAAAAATTCTTGTAATCATACTTCGGTAACTAACATTCCTAAAAACGATTGGACTGATCACCCAAGAGTTGTAGAAATGTTAAAACTACCTAAGGATTACACGGAATTAATATTTGTGAATGAGAAAGAATGGATGAAAGTTAAAAAATATGTGACTTTAGAAAAAAGTGATTATGCATATTCGTCGTCAGATCGCACTGTATACGTAAAACTGTTTACTCAATCACAGCGTACACGAGCGGTCTCTGTGAGAGAAATGGAATTATTTTGTGCAGATTTAAAAATAGATACTTTATATATAATTAAAAATGAAAATAACATAAGAATTATTAAAGAGCTAGCTCAATATTTAATAAATTGCCTAAGTGGTCCGGACCCCGCTTATGCGTAGTAAAAGGAGTTAAAAAGATAATCGACGACGACACAAAGAAAGTAATATTAAACGACTATCATATCCATCCCACTAGTGGACACGCAGGGATAAGACGCATGTTAAACAATATTCGGAAAAAATACTTTTGGAACGGATTAGAGCGTGATGTTACTAGTTTTGTAATGAAATGTAATGAATGCCAACGGTATAAATATTTAAATACAATAAAAGAGCCCATGGTTATAACGGATTGTGGAAATTCAGCTTTCGATAAAATATATATAGATCTAGTAGGTCCCTTACCCCGAGACAACAACTACAATTACATTTTCACGCTTCAGTGTGACTTAACCAAATATGTAGAGGCGTATCCGATAGAAAGCAAGGATGCGCGCACGGTGGCCACAACGCTGGTAAATAATTTTATACTCAGGTATGGCATTCCCCGAGAGATAGTAAGCGACAGAGGAACCGAGTTTGTTAACACCATAATGAAAGAGGTATGTAAAATTTTACATATAAGTCATTTACAATCTACAGCCTATCATCATCAAACTTTAGGTTCTCTAGAAAACAGCCATAAACATTTAACTTCTTATTTGAGAATGCAAGTTAACAGTCAAACACAGACATGGAGTTCATGGATACCCTACTGGGGTTTCTCATATAACACTACGGTACATTCGAGTACAAAATTTACACCATATGAACTTGTGTTTGGAAAGCAATGTTATATACCTTCCAACCTTACTACCTCACTAGACCCAATTTATAATTTTAATAATTATGCTGTTGAATTAAAATATCGTTTACAAAAGTCTCAAATGGATGCTAAAAATAATCTTATCAATTCTAAAATTGTCAGGAAAAGTAAATATGATAGCAGTATAAATCCTATAACATATAAAACTGGGGACCAAATATTAGTTAAAAATGAGAGTTTTAATAAACTGGAACCATTGTATTTAGGTCCATTTCAAGTAATCAAGGAAATATCTCCAAATGTTGTTATTTTAGAAAAGGGGAAAGAAAAAATTATTCATAAAAATAGAACTAGACTTTATCATGAATGTGATTATATTTTATTGTAACACTTTTGTTTATGATTGTATGGTATCAAATGAAGTTTATCTAATGATGAAATTGTTTATTGTTTAGTTTTAGAGTGTATTGAATATGATATTAGATATTAGGTACATTATAATCATATAATAAGTACTTTTAATTGTATACTACAAAAAGAAATGTATCCTTATTTAATCTCTATACTATAATCAATCATTTTTGTGCTAATTGCTTAAAAAAAAATTCATATTTTTCTTTTTTTTATTTTTGATAGGGCGTGTGACGTAGTAGTTAATCATTAGTGCATAAGAATATAAACTGTATCTCTGGAGTGGAGGATTATTAATAAACAGAACGTGTAACGATTAACATCTTGTTTGATTTATCGAAGTCCCGTCCTTACATACTCAGCTGGCAAATTTTTGCACATAGGTACCTAAATAAAGTTATTTTAATTAAAATATGCGTGCTGGTTGATTAAATATCGATCGAGGGAGCACATCTGTTTAATAGATTACCAGATGACATAAAAAACTGCGATAACATTAAGGCATTCAAAACGAAACTTAAGGAATATGTACAAACATTGCAAATCTCGATAAAATAAAATGAATGTAACTTCTTACCGCACTAGAGGATTTTGTCATATGTATCATAGAAGATAAGGAACCTTTGTATCTCATTTTAAGTGAACAATGTATCTGTTCTTATGAGAAATAAATTCTTTAAACCCGTATCGATTTTGGGAAGAAAACTAGGAAATGTAATATATATATTTCAAGAAACCACACAGGGTACCATTACCACTTATAAAGAAACACTCGGTCCTATAAATAGACCAGTCCCATACACCTCTACCTAAAAATAAGAGAACTTATATCAAGAAACCAAGAAACTCTTTGATAGTCTAAATGCCGTTTAATTAATTAAAAGTACGATATCACAACAAAACGAGTGCCTTAGCAGATTATTTCACATCGGGAAGTGATAACGGCGGCCGGTGACCGCGTAATCAAATATTGAAACAGCTTCTACCAGATGTAGGCGACGCGGCCACGATTATGTAGGTACTGTTTTACTTTTAATTTTGTAACACGTATTGTTGATTTTTATTAATCTGTCGTTTAGATATTTTTTGTGTGGTTCATATATGATAAGTTTAAGTGTGGGAGAGCCATGCTTCGGCATGAATGGGCCGACTCGACCGGAGTGATACCACGGCCTCACAGAAAACCGACGTACAACAACGCTTGCGTTGTGTTTTGTCGTGTGAGTGAGGTTACCGGAGGCCCAATCCTCAAATTCCCAATGCCTAAAAGGCCGGTAACGCACTTGTAACGCCTTATTGTTTCGGATGTCCATGGGCGGTCTTGTGTGCTTATCATCAGGTGATCCGTCTGCTCGTTTACCGGCTTATGCTATAAAAAAATATCCCCAATCTCCCCAATCTCCCCAATCCCTGAATCCCCAACAATCCTTATTCCTAATTCAAGAATGAAGGTTACCTAAGTCCGAAACAAAGAGCCGCCAAAACGCTTTTGCAACTCCAAATGTTTTATCTTGTCGACGCATAACTTATAATGAGCAGACCTATCTGCTTGTTAAAAGGAGGTAACCTTTTATTAAACAAAACACAATAACAGCAAAAAGTAGCGTACATAATTCAGCAAAGACCATTTTATTTTAAAAAAAGTACCGTTTGATGAAAGACAGTACTGTACTCGTATGTATATCACATCAAATGTACGTATCTATCTTAATTATTGTATAATTGATGTACAAAGCGGTAGCATTGAATATTATCATGATTGAGTGGCAATTGACTGAATGCCTAACTATGTAATGGCTAGTCATCATCTTAATACAATTATTTCGTTCTACCATACTTATGAACTGCTTTATTAATTTGATGTTATGTTTTGTAATAGAAACAAGTGACAATATTTGTAAGAAAACAATAATCAAGATTAACAATATGAAACTTCAGGGTGACAATCTAATGCACAAAATTGGTGTACGATTTGTGCATGGAAGAATTATTTGTGTGATTTACGCGTATATTAATCCTATGTTTATATGTTGGTAAACGCGCGACAACACATGAGAAAGAGAGAAAGAAACAAAGAAAATACTTTATTTCACGCCTAATTTGGCCTCCGGTAACCTCACTCACACGACGAAACACAACAGAACGTTGTTTCACGTCGGTCGTCTGTGAGGCCGTGGCGAATAAAATTTTTAACAATTTATTGTATTGAACAGACGGAATATTTATTTTTGATCAAGGAAAATACCCAATTGCATTTAGGTTCAAGTTCGTTATTGCACAGATATCACCACAAAATGTTAATATCAAAATGTTAACTAATAATATTATTTGCATTGATCGCGCTTTGGAAGCTAATCTCAAGCGGCTTCTATTAGCTTAATCAAAATTGCTTTGATTCGGGTTAATGGCGGACCTAATCTGTAGTTATCTCTGTCACGGACACTTGAATTGATCACAGAGCCTATGAAGTTCTTGTAGTAGTTTCAAATGGTGTATGGTTATTTGAAATAATGTCATTAAAAGCATTTTAGTACCAATACTAGCTATTTTTTTTAATTCTTATTTCGGCATTATTCCACTATCTAACCATAGTGTAGCAGCAAACCATGATGCAACCATCGATATCTAAAACATGCCTACTCATAAGCAACTTATAAACCTGGTGCTTGGGAGACACCCGGCTCGTACGCGGAAACATAATCTCTTTTTTACGTTATCTGGTTATTTGCGATGCTTCGAAATATTTTTTTTTTGTATTGATTAGATACTGTGTAAATTATTACATTTAAAACTATTAATATAAAAATCGTAAACAATTTATGGAAATTATTAAACAAGCACCTTCCCTTCGTTGTTTGTACACTTGAATAAATATATTTTTAGTTCACTGTCACAATCTAAGTAAAATTACGTGTAAAGATTAACGTCATTATTTTACATAGCTATCCAATTATTAATTTAAAAAAAGTCGCTCGTTTACCGTCTTATACCATAAAAAAAAACTTAAATATAAAGGACAATAATTTAAAGCGGCTCCACTACAAACTCCAATCACCGTAGTCTGTATAATGTAAATCCTAAACGATGTCGGTGTTTAGGTGCCCCGGGGATCAGTAAATTGTTAGGATCCAGTCAACTTAATCAACGTTTTACGAACTTAACAAGAAAAGCTTTTTAGTAAACAAAATCGGGTTTAGTATATTTCAAACATGGATTATTTTTGTGAGGATCTTTATTTAATAAGTCTATGTACTATACTTAGAGTCTTAGAATACATTATTATCTACATGAAATTTTCCTACTCACATGAACCTAATGTACCTACCATATTTTTTTCTTCAGTATTAATAAGTCGGGTTTTGGTTTTTTATTTAATGGATGGAGGCAAACGAGATTATACTCATGGTAAAAACCGTTGCCCATGAACAACTGGGCACCCAAAACAACACAGAAGTACGAGTACGTTACCGGACTCTCCGGGTCCATAATCTGTCCATATTAACGACAATCAGATAATTTACATTTTTATACATATTAACTCCGTTTTGAGGCTAATTCAGATATTTGACTGCCTATACGTGACGGCTATATTTTATGTTACGTTTAATTTTAACTCTTTCATTTCATATACGTGGTCGACATCCATGTAAGATTTTCAGCTCAATGGGTTCGAGAGATTTTCTTTCAGACAAATACTTACAGAAGAGTAGGTACTTAAGCTTGTAGGTTTTACATGCTAAGATAATTCTTCTTTCATCTAAGTAAAAGTTTCCATTGGGATGACTAAAAAGACAAATTGTCGCGTTCATTCAAGTGGCTCGAGTTGCGGGAAGAAGCCGTTATCCTATATTAGCATTTACTTTTAAACAAAGCAAGCCGCCGGCATTCTTCGTAAATCTATTCTTCCTACACCATTTATCTAATTAATCCCCGACCTTTCATCGTCAAGAGGACAGCTCTAAAACAATATTGAATATAGATCCAATTCCTACTTAAAGATTTTTGTAATTAAGAATCTCTTCCGCGTATAATAAGTAAACAATCCGAAACAACAATCCCAAAATAAATGTTTTGACATTTGAATAAAAACGATTCCAGAAATACGCAGCACAGAGATAAGGACCTACGAATTTTAATGGGTGTATTTTTGCAGAAAGAATCAATGCCGTGGGTAATTTGTAATTCTGATGTCAACAATAATTCAGAATTCGATATTGTTTTTAGACATACCTGGAAAATACGTCAAATGACAATGCCAGGTGCTCAGTACATCTTTGACCCACTATATTAGAAGTCATGTACAAGTATGCAGTATTCAGCATCGTATAGTGTATTAATTACCGATACCTAAACATTTGTCCTGAAACCTGTAAAAACTTGCGGTTTTTTGTTTAAAACACAAAACAATAATGCTATCTATCGCGAAAACAACGGAATGAAAGATAATATTGACACTGACAGCTGACAGCTGACGAGCGCTTCAAAACGTTTCATTACACAAAAAAATCATAACAAATGATAGTAATCGTTTCTTTTATATTTTCGTGATTTCATCTGTAATTATTAATAAATAAATAAATGTTATACATAATTATACTTTTGATATAATATTTTATGTATAATGATATCTTTTTTACAGTTACTTACTTTTTTATTTTCATAGTTCCGTACAAGCGATGCGTATGATGTAACGCAAATAGTCATTAGACAATATGGAAGACGCATTGCAAAAAAGTATTTCCGGGATTGAACTTCTTTTTTTATTAAATTGTAAACCGCAAGTTTAAAAATAAAAAGATTTATTATGAAAAGGTTCCTTATTCGTCCAAATTATTTTCATCAATTTACTTTTTTTGTAAATGATAATATGACTGGGTCAGGATTTGGCATTGTCATTTGTCTCCATATAAACGTAATCTTTGATCTGTTTTAAGAGTCACCCAGAGGTGACCCTGCGTTGAACAATAACAGGAATTACATTTTATTTTGAAGATGATTAATGGGATCACAATTTTTATCTTATATATTGCCTTTTCTAGGAGATAACTTGTAGATTAGTAACGCAAAAATTACGTACGCATAAATACCATAATATTTAACATATTAGTTTAAACTTCTGTAATAGCGCATGCCGCATTTGTTGCAGCTGGCGTGAATCTGAACAGCCAAAAAGTTCGAAGTTAAAAAGGCCAAGGCCAAAGCCAATAGTTTGCTCATTTTTAAAAACTGAAAACTCTTTATCTGAAATTTTGCTTCCAACCACAGCAGCTATAAACAAAAATGTTCTGGCTAAATAATAATTTACAAATGAAAGCACATTAATTAATTAGCAAACAGGAAGTTTGCTTGCAATCTGAGACTTAATTAACCATTATTTTACCGGAACCCGATAGGCAGTATGTTTATAGGGTAGGCAACTGTACTGTTTGTATATTGGACCAAATCAGGAAATTATACAACCACATAGCTCTGCAACTACTACATTGGTTGAATTATTGTACCTACTACCTACCCTACCTAAGTTTAAATAATACACCAGGGTTCGGTTTTGAGACCATTATTACAAGGCTTTTTGATTTTTGGAATTATCAGTGATGTTCTATTACGTTTTGTAGTGGTGTGCGTATATTCTGAATGCAATTTATAATAAAAAAGGGGATAACTTAATAATTATTATGAATGCAATTTACAATAAAAAAGGGGACAATTTAATACAGTGTTGTAGCTTTCCGTTTCGAGAGTATGTGTAGTTGAATGTATTGTATGTTATTATATAAAATTCCATACACGCCTTTATCCAATACTACTTCCGCGCGGTTTCACACGCTCTGCTCAGCTCCTATTGGTCGTATCGTGATGTTTTATAGCCTATAGCCATCCTCGGTAAATACGCTATCCAACACAAAAATAATTATTCAAATCACACTTGTAGTTAAGGAGATTAGCGCGTTCAAACAAACAAACAAAATAACAAACTCTTCTGCTTTATATAATAGTATAAGATATTTCATCACTATCGTGTCATTAAAATACTTAATTAGCGGTATTTGATGACACATAAAGGCAGTTTCCTGTACACCCTTTGTAATCCCACAACAAAATGGTGCCCTTTAATTTGATAGTCTCGTCACGTCTGATTGCTTTGCCCTTTGCCAAATTACTACGTCATTTTTGTACCTGATTAGAGCTTTTGTTTTACTAATATTATAAATTTGAAATATTGTTAGTTTGTGTGTATATGTAACAAATATACTCAATCGCGACAAAACGGCTAAAGGGATTGGGTTGAAATTTGGAACATAGTTAGTTTATGGTCTGGATTAACACATAGGTAAGCTTTTTATCCCACGGTAACGCGGGCAAATCCGCTGGCCGAAGCTAGTTTACAGTTACTTTTGATGTTTTTCCATAAATTGCTTTACACTATTTCCTAAGTAGGCACTAGTTTTACGACGTGGTTTCGCCCATGTGTATCCTGTATTCCACTACAGAAGTTTGCAAAGTTTTAATGCATGGCTGAGTAACAGAATATCTCACCGGAATGGTTGCAGGTTGGCCCAGTTACCCTTATAACAATATGCTCATATAATCTTTACGGACCCAATTAACCTTTCATAAGGTATTATATCATTATTCTGTTTATTCCAAACTAACTTTTAATTGGTAGCCAAGTTGGCTATTACTGTTAATTTCCATATACATTCATAATTAACGTAATTTGTAATAATTTTATTAATATAATTATTGCTATGGCAGTTAGATGCAGTCATCTAACTGGCAGAAAATGATTTATCTAATTTGGTGCTTAACCATAAAATCTATGAAAGTTTTTCGAAGTCTGCGCATGGATGAAGTCAACACAGAATAAACATCAGTAGCCAAAGACATACAAGGAGAGTCCAGCACGTTTCTGTTTGTATCCTAGTATGAGCGGCGAACTATTCGTTCAATATAGAGCACTTTTCCAGACTAAATAATACCTAAGTACCTACCAGATTTTCCTTTCAAAATCCAAAATACATAACACTTCGTCCAATCAAAGGTCAAAATAAGTATGCTTCAATAAACGTTACCTACGTGCAATCTTCATTGGTACACATGATTGGACAATATACGACGTATTAGGTACGTACATGCGGGTACAATTTCAGGAAGTGTGCATACAGCTTTAGTCCCGGAAAACTTGCGGTAAGCTAAAGCTTAATGGATTGAGTTTTCCGACTTTTATTACGATATTTTGGTGAAAGTTAAAATTTACTTCGGCTGTGAAATATAAAATCTCTGTAAGAACAACGATAAGGTAAAACTTCACTCTTAGTTACCTGGTACCTATAGTACTTTAACACGGTTTTTCCTGAATTTTTCTCCTAAATTTCGATGGTAGCAAAGTTCATTTAACATTTCGACTGTTTCTGCTTTTGACAGTTTAGGTCAGCGTTTTTCGAGCTTCTCTTAGTCGAAAGCTGAGTATTGAAAAATATTTCACGAATCATTAGATACTGTTTAAATTTCTTCGTAGGTATTGATTTATAAAGATTTACCAACAATACACTTAAACTATACCATACGTGGATGTCTTAACCATACATGTGTTGGTAAATTGTACCCATGTGAAGTCAAAACGGCCCACTAATTAATTGCTAAAAATCTAAATTAACTAAAAATTACGGGTTACTCTCGTATGTCTCACGATAGTTATTTTAAAAATACGCTAAAAATCTATCTAAGTACAAGTCAATTTGTAAGAATATATTGTTCTATTTTTATCAAAACAGAGCTCGGTTGCCCAAACATTTTTACATTAGGTAATTGGCTATCCGGACACTATCTACACTTGTTCAGATATACGAAGCCTCGCGCTCAAAGGGTATGTAAATCAATGTTTGGATTAGCATGCATTGAAACATCCTACCTCTTTGCTACGCTAGTAGAACTAGACCAATAAGTAACCAGTGGGGTAAGGTTTCATACAAGATTTACAACCAGTAACACCACTCCTTAACCAGATAATTATGACTCGAGGAAATATTAGACGCTTCAGTTTCTTATTTATTTGCAACCAACACTTTTTAGTGGACTGCGTTTGTGGATTTCGATGCCATATTCACAGTAAAGGCTACAATCGATTCGAAATCGAAATAGATTATCGAAATCAAAATTGATTTAAAGTTTTGTATTTATTGTAACATGTAAAATAGAGATATCATTAAATGTATGTCGGAAATTAACATTTAAATTAAACTACTTCATAATTTAGGTATATATCGTTTCCTGAAGAGGAAAGAAAAGTTATTTATTTCTCAGCTTTTATACTAATATTTCTTTTAGAGCAGCGATCTCTTGCTCAGCAGTAGGTGCTTGTGACCACACGGTCATGGATCATAGCTGCAACTATAAAATAAAATATGAAAATAATGTTTAACCCCTCTTATGCCGGAGACGTACATATACGCCAGACACAATTGTTTTTTATTGTGTCTCATATACCGGCAGATAAGAGGTTAAATCATTGCATAGATACATTAACACTGGGCCTCAGAAATCCACTCTCGGATCATGAACCGTAAAATACGGAATTACAATTTCTGATTCATTCCGGACATCGATTGCGTGCTAATTACCGAGAAGCTCTTACGGCTACAAATCAAGCTATACAAAACCAGGATTTTACATAGTGAGATGATAAACTGGGTCTTTACAGCTTGATGATGTAATTACATAATTGGGTACTTGCCAACTAGTCATATTCTTCATATTACATATTATTCGACCATGGAAATTATGTACTTGTAATATGACAAGGGCACGGACACGAGTCCGTGGAGAAATTAAATTTATTATTTATTATAAAAAAAATCTAGTCATATTCAATACTTTTTCGAACTGTCAAAACCAACAAATTTCTATGGTTTTTGTACGAAATTGTGTATTGTGACATCAGCAGCTGTAGCCAAATGCCACTTAGCGCTTATCTACATGTAGAATAGAAAACCAAATTATATGGAATTGACGTATATTTTGACACTTGTCAGTGTCATCCCCATACATTTTGATTTCTACTCTCTCTGTAGACAAGCGCTAAAGTGGCATTTGGCTAGAGGCCCAGGGTTTTTAGCGTCAAACAGCATACTTATTTCTTAAAAGTTTCTAAAATTAAGTTGGTCATAAAATCAATTAAGTAATGAAAGTGTGATTATTTTTTTAATATTTTATATTGTATTGATCAGTCGTAATAATTTATTTTTGAATAAGGAAAGTACCCAATTATTGAAGTTAATGTGCAATGATTGTCGCGGAGAATCTAACGGGTTACCGGGGCTCCGGCTCGACGTGCAGGAGAAAGAACGGAGTGGTTTTTAGTCAGTAAGAGTCTGACACTCCCTCCCGTCTCACCCAGGCGGGAGCAGACATTCGATGATTTTCGCCCCTTAAAAAAAATGTGCAATGATTATATTGGTCTCCGAACGGCTTAAACATTGTTGATGGTCTATCCGAATTGAACACATTATATTCTGTAGGTACCCAAAATTATAAAAAGGAACAAACATTATTTGTTTGGTAGCATTGAATAGGTTACAAATCAAACTACTGGACTCAAAACCTATTTCACCATCGGCAAATTTAATTTTTAGAGAACAATTATTATTGTGATTAATTTTTAGTCCGATATTTATACAAAATTGAGACCACTCCCCGTCTATAAAATACATGGAATTTTTTTTTCTTTTTTTTTTTTTTAATAATGTTGCCCCACACTAGGATTTTCTCCTGTGTCGTGGGTGCGTTTACAAACATACAAGTTCACATACACAATGACACCCAGACCCGAAACAACAATTTGTGGATCACACAAAGTGTTGTCCCGTGCGGGAATCGAACCCGCGACACGTTGCACGGCAGCCGGTTGCCCAGCCACCGCACCAACCGTGCAGGCATTATTATATACATTAATTAATACTTAATCTGAAATTGGTAAATAAAGTATTTTGCCAGTTTTGGGATAGTTGTACTTGTATGTAAAGGAATACCTAAATTTGCAGTGTATTGATCACAAACTGGTCTGGATGCGCCATCAATAAAGCGCCGTGAATTATAGGAGCGTTGTTGTTAAATGGGGTGTCAAATGTTACCTACAGCTACAGGGAAGTGAATATTCCATGTACCAATAATTTCAGAAGTTACTACTTCTACAATCCTGTTACATTGTAATTATTTATCTATCGAGTTAAAAACAACAGCATTAGAAGTTAACATACGAACTTTAGCGATTTAATCTTAAGATTTGAAGTCTTTGGGATTGGGATTTGGGACAAGTATTGGACCTTTAAGTTCATATGCAATCATTAAAATATGTACATATATGTGTTGTTGTTATGGGAAAAAATATGAGATGCTAGTAAATCAATTTTTGAAGTTTTGACGACTTAGACAATTGTAGATTTGATTTCAATTACATTACGAACTCACAATTATGTAACCTACATTATGAATTTAGAGGCGCAGTTTCTATTGCTCATTTTCTAATGAAACAAAAGTGTAGAAACTAAAAACACCGTGACGTCCTGTCAAACAAGTCTTCACACCCAAGACAAAGTAGATATTAGAAACTCGTCTCGTCATCGCCTGAATCACACAGTGAAATACATTTTAACATTGACTGTTTAACGACTGTCTTAATGAACCGTGTCGCCGAAGCTACTGATTACCTAATGCCCAAATATTACGTAAGCTAGACGTTACTTGGTACTAGAGCCGCTAGACGTGGAGTACAAATCAAGAGATTGTTGGATTTAATATTGTATAAACTTAAGGGCTTGCGTAGACTAGGAACTTTTCTAGAGGTATTGACCTCTAAAATCAGTTGAAAATTGTGAATGATTGAAAACTTGACTAAACTACACCACGAAGAAGGTGTGATACAGTTAGGGTAAATCAATCTAAAGAGAGAAAATCTGATTGTTTTGTCAAGCATCGTAATCTTCCGATCGGTTTTCATAATTATCATCCTCAATCGAGGAAGACTATAGATCATAAACCATCACGCTACGACTTGGAAGAACCGAGAAGAGCAATAAAAGCTACACGGGAATAACTAGTAGTAGGTATGTAAGGGATGTATCGACAAAAAAAACATAATGTTTTTTATCAAATTAATTCAGTGAAATTTTACAAAGGTGTGACAAGGTGTGTTAAATCCTAACTCGCCAAACTTTAATGTTTGGTGGCGAAGATATTAAAAATTTCGTTGATAAGAATTGTGCCTAATATGTACAAGCCCTAATACATAGTTCATCTCCACGACATGAGATAAAGCCATGACAATATGTTGTTCTAGTAATATATTCTGATGCCACTTCAACTAGGATTGTGTATTTTAGCTTAGCTTGACAGATCAATCATGCATTATAAGTCACGAAGGTAATTTATATAATTAAATAATTTACATAATTTAATGTACATATTAGATTCAGCTTAATGTAAGTTATGATGAGAACATACTAAACGACAGTAGTGATGATTCACCGGTTCTGGCTCACGCGTTTGACAGGTCAAATCCGGGAGAATCAGTCGCACCAAACATAAAAAAAAAAAAAAAAAAAAAAAAGGTTTTGGCATGCTCTGATCACGTTTCTGCAGTCCTTTTTTGCGTAGGATGCGTGGTTCTGGAGTTATGCAAATCAATTGCAAATCCATTTATTGTTATCTCATTCATTTCCGGTGCTCCTGACCCTCATCAATGCTCCATTGTTATTATCTATACTTCGAACACCCTTTTGACGTTCTTATCTATTACTCACTGGTAACCCTCATTATCTTTCATTTCCTATGTCATCAATAAAACACAATCATTCATTTTAATTTTCTAATTAATTTATTACTTTTTTCTACAAAATATGAGTGGAACATCTCATCCACAAAAATATCATTGTACAGTGTGTTCCCTGTAAATATGTTCGTAAAACTATGCATTGAACATCCCTGAAACTTAAATAGCAAATACATTAAGCAATATTCACCACAAACTGAAGTCCAATCATTCTGAATCCTATCAACATTCCAGTCCCATCTTTTACAATTCCTTTTCAAAAACTGAAGATGATATCGCTCAGGTGTTCGTCCATATGAATCAAAATATTGACCGATGCCATTCGCATCGATATGTACAGCTATCCAGTGTGACCCTGGTTTATCATCCGCATCCAAATTGCATATTATATACGTTGGTACATGTGTATACATAGGTAGTCTATTAGCAGCATAAACATTATTTTCTAGACTGGGATGAATCTTTTTCATATGTTTTTTTAATTCTAGTGTATCCATGATATCACTGTTATTAGCAGTTTATTGCAGTACCAATCTATTCAATGGTTGTCATAGGAATGTTCAATTATAGTGATTTGTAAATCGCATAGTGATCTTCATGTCTGTTGCGATGTGAGATAAGTTTGTTGACTCATAGAGTTCTGTTGTACTTAGGAATTTACTTCAGATAAGGTGGTCATAGTAATGTGTAATTAATGTGTAATTAAAATAGTGATTTGTGGGAGTCACAAAACAAGTTCATGCCTGTTGCGATGTGAGATAAATTTGTTGACTCATAGAGTTCAGATAAGAATTGTGCTATATAACATCGAACAGTTGCAGTCATGCAGTCAGTCTATGGTCGTTTGACCACAGTGGATTGTATACGTCTACCAATACTACGTTTGTGTTACCTACTTCAACGCATCAATGATCATGGAGGTAAGTGTTTATTCTATTGACAAACTTACTTGTATTTCTGTTGTTGTTTCCTAACGTGTGTGTGTGTGTGTGTCAGATTAAGTGTAAACTAATTGATATTAACGTGATAACTCTGTTGTTGCAGAGATCATTCAACTTCGCAGACGATAATGAAAATACCTATAAACAGTATTACTACTCGCCACTCTCTCCCCAACACGAAGAAGAGAGTGATGACATCGTCGTTATTAACACAGACGATGGAGGAAAAAGGAAATCGCAACCGATTGATCAATTTTTTGAAGTGACACCAAAAATAAAAAGGAAGAAGCTGCTATCGTCGACTGTGGCACGAGCTGCTAGAGATGGCGTATCATACATCTCTACAAATTCTGACGACGGAGACCAAGCGACGCATCTCATAAAAATTGAAATGTATGATATGAAGAAACTATCCAAGATTCCAATTAGTGATCACTGGAAGCACGCTACCACGAGGATTAAATATTACGTAAAGAATAATAAGGATAGCATCTACGACAACACAAACGGTCTCGTATACAATATTACAAAGACAATAGCAGAAAGTGAAAAAGTTAAAAAATACTTTTTTAACAATGACACTCATTAGTGGATTAGTGAATGTGATTCTGTTTACTTAAAGTACTTCTGTGTACTCATTAGATTTTTAGATGACTTTCCTAGCAAAACACTTAACTGTTACTTACTGTGCTACATACTTTTTTCTTTATTATAAAAATGGAAAACTTCAGTGAAATATGCATCAGTTCTTTCTTTTCCGCACCCATTGAGGAGAATATAGAACAATCCAACAGTGAATTCAATCAGGAGCTGTCTAAAGTTTGTGATGAAATGGAGAAGCGTGAACTGTTCAATTCATCGTATGATGATGAGTTGTATAATCAATGTTTGATGGTTGAAACAACGTTGATGTAAGTATTAGAAGTACAAACTCAATAAGAAATATTATTGTATTAATGTTTTATTTTAAGATTTGTCTAACAATTTTCTTTTTTGTTACAGCCAACAACAAGTTGGAAGAGGTATCAAACAAGGTATCACTGCCGATGAAAATAAGGTTACCAAGAAAGCAAAATTTGACGAAGGAGCTTCTACATCATCAATTGAAACCAATGACGTTGACAACAATAAGGTGGAATGTGATAAATGTCATGTTTATATTAATAAAAGGTATTTAAACAACCATTTAAAAAGCAATACACATAAAAATAATCTTTTAAAATCACATAATTCATTAACGAATGTTACAGTTGTTGAAACCGCTTTTGGCAATCGAATTTTAACATATAGAATTAATAGTAAAACACATCAATCAGGGCAATATTTTGAAACGCCGGAATCGTTTTTAAATTCATTAAAAATCGATATCTTATTTTTGATAAATGAATGTATTCAACAACACACAATTTGTAAAATAAACTTCATATTGCATGCTGATTTCATACAACAAACTAAAGATATTAAAAATACGTTTGATTTTCAAACGTTTAATTACATAATATGTCAAGGAGATGACTTAAATATTTTTTATTCATCATTAATAGACACAGTAGTCGGTAAAATTAGTCAATTTGAAAAAAAAGATAGTGGTTGGAGTCTTAATCAAATTAAATACATAGATATGAATGTTAACAAATTCAACCCCCTACGTGGTAGTTCATACATCAACCTTCCTCAAGATATTAAATCAAAAAAAGCTGTAATCAATGTTAAAAATAATGATAATATGTGTTTCAAATGGGCATTACTCTCCGGTTTATATCCTGTATGTAAAAATGTAGATCGGGTAGCATCTTACGCAATTCATGGAAATAAATTAAAATTTACTGGTATTTCTTTTCCGGTTAAAATTGCAGATATATCAAAAGTAGAGAAATTAAACAATATTAGTATTAATGTTTTTGGTTTAGAGTATAATAAAGAAAAAAAGTGTAATTCTGTTGTAGGTCCTTTATATTTATCAAAATGTCGTACACCTAATCATATTAACCTGCTATATATATCGAATGGTACTAACAATCATTACTGTTATATTAAAAACTTATCGCGATTAGTAAGTTCACAAATATCAAGACAACATCATGCAGTTTGTATATGTGATTCATGTTTACTTCATTTCCCATCAAAGGAAAGACTTAATAACCATCAACAATATGATTGCGCGCACATTTGTACAGAATTACCAAACGGTGTGGATTCCAAAAAGGATTGGTTTGGTAAAGCAACCTCAAATAATAAATTAAAATTTGATAAATTCGCGAAAAAGTTGGAAATGCCGTTTGTGATTTATGCAGACTTTGAGGCATTTTTGAATCCGATAGAATCATGTAGTAACGATCCATCCAAGCCTAGTACAATTAATATTCAAAAACATGAAGTGTATAGTTTTGGATATTACATTAAATGTTCATATGATAACAGATTATCAAAATATGAGACATATAGTGGGTCAAACTGTGCACAAGTGTTTATGAATCGCCTTTGTGAAGATGTGAAAGCAATAGTTAAAAAAAATAGTTTCCAAAAATGTCCCGTTCCATTATCAGATGAAGAGAAAATTAAAATTTCAAATTCAAACATATGTCATATTTGTGAAACTGAGTTAAATGAAGATCTTTTTTACGATTTTGATTGGCACACTGGTAGTTTTAGGGGTGTTGCACATCAAGTGTGTAGTTCTAAGTACAGAACCCCTCGTCATATCCCAATATTTTTACATAACCTCAGTCACTACGATGCTCATTTCATTGTCCATGCATTAAACCTCGATGATAACAAAGTTGAAGTTATTCCACAAAACAAAGAACGATACATATCATTTTCAAAACAGTTAACAATAAATAATCAACCAGTAAGTTTAAGATTCGTAGATTCACTGAAATTTTTATCGTGTAGTTTAGATCAACTAGCTAAAAATCTTAATGATGATCAGTTTACAGAATTAAAAAGGAACTATCCTAATAATGAAGATTTTTCACGTTTAAGACGGAAAGGTATTTATCCTTATGAATTTATGTGTAATAGTGATTGCTTGAAACATCCATCACTTCCTGATCAACACCAATTTTATAGTTCACTCACAGATTCAAATATTTCAAATGATGATTATAATCACGCAAAAGATATTTGGCAACATTTTAAGTGTAGTAGTATGTCTGATTATTCCAATTTATATTTAAAAACTGATGTTTTACTTTTGACTGATGTATTCGAAAACTTTAGAAAGCTTTGTATAAAAACTTATGGACTAGATCCTGCTCATTACTATACTGCCCCAGGTTTAAGTTGGGATGCAATGTTAAAATTTACAAAAATAGAATTAGAATTATTAACAGACTATGACAAAGTTGCTTTTTTTAAAGCTGGTATTAGAGGGGGTATATCTCAGTGTAGCAATCGTTTTGCTAGAGCAAATAATAAATTCATGGAAGATTATGATAGCGAAAAACCTAATTCATATCTCACATATTTTGATGCGAATAATTTATATGGTTGGGCAATGTCTCAATCTCTTCCTGTTGGTGGTTTTGAATGGGTAGATTCTAATACACATTATAATGTTTCGGATAACTCTGATTTCGGTTATGTTTTAGAAGTTGATTTGGAATATCCTGATGAACTTCATGATTTGCATTCTGACTTTCCGTTATGTCCTGAAAACATATGTGTGGGTAATACTAAAGAATCTAAATTAGTTCCTAATTTAAATAATAAAAATAAATACATCATTCATTACAGGAATTTAAAACAATGCGTTGAAATGGGGATTAAATTAATGAAAGTACATAGAATTTTAAAATTTAAACAGAGTTCTTGGTTAAAGAAATACATAGACTTAAATACTAGTTTGAGAACATTAGCTACATCAAACTTTGAAAAAGACTTTTTTAAATTAATGAATAATTCTGTCTTCGGTAAGACTATGGAAAATATTGAAAAAAGAGTAAACGTTAAACTACTAACTCACTGGGATAATCGTGGTAAAGTTTTAGGTGCTCAGGATTGGATTGCAAAACCAGAATTCCATAGTTTATCAATATTTTCAGAACATTTAGTCGCAATACAATTACGGAAAACAAAGTTAATTTATGATAAACCGATTTATTTAGGATTTTGTATTTTAGATATATCTAAGACCCTTATGTATGAATTTCATTATAACTACATGATTAAAAAGTTTCATAATAAAATTAAGTTATTGTACACCGATACCGATAGTTTGATATATCAAATTTTTACAGATAATTTTTATGAGGATATAAAACCAGATCTACTTCACTATTTCGATACATCAGATTACCCGGAAAATAATATTTACGGATATCCAAAAATAAATAAAAAAAAGTTAGGTTTTTTTAAAGATGAGAATAATGGTAAAGTATTGAAGGAATTTGTAGGGTTGCGATCAAAAATGTATGCCTTAGAAATAGAAGATAAATTTATAGCAAAAGCAAAAGGAGTTAACAAAAGTGTTACCAAAAAAATGAATATGGAAAATTACAAATCGTGTTTGTTTAATAAAAATGTATTATATTGTAGTATGCTTCGATTTAAGTCAATCAAACACACTATTTTTACACAAAAAATAAATAAAACATCTTTGTCATATAATGATACCAAACGATGTATTATGGATAACAACATTGATACATTGGCTTGGGGACATTATAAATTACATTAAGTGTAATACTTTTATTTCTGTGTGTATATACAAAATTTGTTTTGATTGCAAAATTATGATATTACTATAATATTATATAATAGTTCATTTAAAATTTATTGTTTGATTGTAAATAGTGCAAAAAATAATTGTAGTTTTTATTTCTGATAAGTACTAAATGTATTAGAAATAGTATACAAAACATTCTGTTTTTCGCAAATTATATGTTTTAGGTATATAATTTTGTCAATATATAGTAATTTTACACCGACATTTTCATTTTTATTTCATCCCTTTAAAACTCTAGACGTGTGAAATGTATCACTTTATCCATCCATTTACTGCTATTGTGGCAGGACCAAGTGGATGTGGGAAGTCAAATTTTGTAACAAATTTCATAAAATCAGTTAAAGAAATATGTAATTGTGAATTTAATCAGATCACATGGTGCTTTGATGAAATGCAGCCTTTATATAATTTACCAAATGTTAACTATCATCAAGGAATTCCAAATCTTAATATGTTTGATGGTGAAAACCCACACCTTATTATTATTGATGATCTAATGAGAGAGTCTGATGGAAGAATTGTGGATATATTTACAAAAGGTAGTCATCACAGGAATCTTAGTGTATTTTATTTAACACAAAATTTATTTCATCAAGGTAAAGGTCAAAGAGACATTTCTTTAAACTCAAGTTATATAATTTATTTTAAAAACCCTCGAGATAAAACTCAAATAAGATATTTAGCACGTCAAGTGTCACCAGATAACCCAAAATTCATTGAAGACGCCTACAGGGATGCAACTTTCGAAGCGCATGGATATTTAATGATAGATTTAAAACAGAATACAAATGATTTTTGTCGTATCAAGACAAATGTATTCCCATTTAATGGTTACTGCACAGTCTACGTCCCCACGAAAGAGTTTAAATACACCAAGAATCAAACAATTCAAATCATTTCTAAATGATGCATCGTCGACTCACCACGCATAAACATTTGCTAAACGCTTTGCATACGCTTAAACCAAAATATCAAAGAGCGTTACTTAAAACGTGTGATGAAGAAGAAATAAATTGTATTTGTGAATGTATTCATAACGTTTTACAAGGAAAGATACCTCTCAAAGATCAAGATAAACAAAAATTGAATAAACACAAAAATATACTCCGTAAACTGGTGCATAAGTGTACACATAAACTAAGAAAAAATATTATTATACAAAAAGGAGGGGCTTTCTTACCAATAATATTAGGTGCAATATTGAGTGGATTAGTAAGAGGTTGATTGAAAAATTAAAACAAGAAAATAAGGTTACTAGTAATTTGTCTCGACTAGATATTGAAATGCAAAATATTATGAATAGTAAGACGGAAGACCGAAAGAAGTGGATGTTATATTTACAAACACTACAAAGATACCTTCACTTTACCGAAGAGGATCGTCAACCACTCAGATTACCAATTTATTCTGATACATCTAATGAAGATTCAAATGGATCTAAAATTGGTTTTAAAAATAAAGATAGAGATCTAAAAAGTTCAGTTGATGCTGAATCTTTGTTAGAGGAGAAAGGATCTATTAAAAGTATAGAAAGTGAAGCAAATCCACTGTATTCACCAACACAAATACTCAGTTTAATTCCAAAAACTTATAATAAAAAAGGTGAGTCATTATTAAACTTAATTGGAATAAGTAAAAGTAAAATACGTTGGGACAATGAAGGCACAGTCATAATTGATAATGAAAAAATTCCAGGAAGTAATATTGTTGATTTAATAAATGATTCACTTAGACCCTTAAAAAAAGTGATCCGATAGGGTGGGATAGATTTGCTAAAGCATTAAAAGATATTAAAGTACCACTTACTTATATTGGAAATCCAAAGAGATGTGAGTTTATTAACCAACTTCAAGCAAAAGATCTGAACAAAACCTCTGAGATTGAAGTTCAAGAGTTTTCTACACCGAGCAGTGGAGATAAAAGATCTATAACTAAAATACGTAAAAAGATCGATTGGGAAAAATGGACCCCGTACTAGAAGAAATTAACAGGATTTATTATGATCCATCTAACCCCGCTGGTTTTGGTAGTATTGATAAATTATCAAAAGCTATGAAGGAGAAAATGGATAAAAAGCAAGTAAAGGAATGGTTACAATCACAAGAAACATATACACTACATAAACCCATTCGGAAAAAATTCCCGCGTAATAGGTACATTCTATCAAACATTAATGAGTTGTGGCAAGCTGATTTAAGTGATATGCGAACTTATGCTCAATATAATGATGGTTTCAACTACATACTTTGTGTTATTGATGTATTTAGTAAATATGCTTTTGCAAGACCAATGAAAAAGAAAAACTCAGAAACAACTAAAGAATGTTTTGAAAGTATATTTACTGAAAGTAATTCAACACCTACTCACATACAATCTGATAAAGGTACAGAATTTATTTCAAAAGATGTACAAAAATACTTTAAATCCAAAAAGATAAATTACTATACCACTAACAATCCTGATATTAAGGCTAGTATTGTTGAACGATTTCAAAGAACTCTAAAAATGAAAATGTGGCGTTATTTCACTCATAATAATACTTATAGATATGTCGATGTTTTACAAGATTTAATATACTCTTATAATCACAGCATTCACTCGAGTATTAAGATGTGCCCATGTGATGTAAGTTCCAACAATATTATGACAGTTTGGACTAATCTTTATGATAGAGGATCAAACAAACTTTCTTTAGAAAATTCTAAACCAAATTTCAACGTGGGTGATTATGTTCGAATAACTAAATATAAACATGTTTTTCAAAAAGGATATGAATCCAATTGGAGTGATGAAATATTTATTATATCTTCAATAATTGATAGATCTCCATGGATTGTTTATACAATAACTGATTTACAAAATGAACCAATAGTTGGTACTTTTTATGAAAGAGAATTACAGAAGGTCACTTACAACCCCACCTCACAATATAAAATAGATAAAATAATTGGCACTCGTTATTCGGGTAACAGAAAAGAAGTATTAGTGAAGTGGAGAGGTTATCCAGATAAATTTAACAGTTGGATTTTAGCTTCTAGTTTACAAGAAATATGAATAAAGAAAGTTTTTATTTAACTTTGCTCAGCAATAGTTCAATGGAATACTTTCCCGATAACAAGACCACAAATTTTTCAACAAAATTACCAAAAGCTATGAAATTAGAAGGTGAATGGTCGGTTGGAGTTGTCGAGTTTCAATATCCATGCACCATGTTTACTGTTCAAGATCATGAAAATGTTGTATACATCACAAAAACCATGATAATGCCTAATGAAGATAAACCATCAACAGTGTACTACAAAAAACATATTCCCGCTACCAACTACGATAACGTTGAACATATTTTAAAAACGTTAAATAGTATCAGAGAGAACTTGAAATTTCGTTATGATGAAATAACAAAATTTGTGTCTGTTTCTGTTTTGGATAAAAATATAACTTCCATAACATTATCACCCAAATTAAGTTTACAACTAGGTTATGAACCAAATACAAATCTCCTAGACAGAAATTTTGGGAAGTGTCCTGCTAATTTACACTTAGGGTTACCATCACAACTATTTCTATATTGCGATATTATCGATCCTCAGATTGTGGGTGATGTTATGACTCCGCTATTAAGAGTCATTTCATTAGATCCTTCAAAATACATTTATGGTGCGAATAAAATGCACATTTTCTCTCCACCTCACTACTTACCTGTTATGCGAAGAGAGTTCGATACGTTAGAAATAGATATAAGATCGAGCACAGGACAAAAAATCCCATTCCAGTTTGGAACCGTGTGTATTAAACTACATTTCCACAAATTATAATAATGTATTCTCATCAGGATCATCATAAATGTCCATACGAAAATTATTATTCTCATCAAGCTGGATCAGGAGTTGGAGTAATTTATAAGGGTTCACCATACCAACGTGGTCATGGTATTGGGAGCTTCTTAGGAGGGTTATTTAGATCAGTTTTACCTTTACTTTCAAGTGGTGTTCGAGTGGTTGGTAAGGAGGCATTAAACTGTCAAACACCAAGCGGTCACCGGCGACCGCAACCTATTGTTCTATAATTGTGTCTATAATGACGGTACTCGACGAGTTAAATGCTGGAGTAGGACTTTTATCAGATATGGTTCAAGCCCGTCCTATGGAAGCCTCAATAAAAAATCGTCTAAAGCAAGTTAGTACGAACTTAAAACGAAAGGCTGATGACAAAATTGATCGATTTAACATGACAGGATCTGGGTATATAACTAAAAGAAAACGATTGGCCTCGTTCATTCCACCACTAACAGCGAAAGTGAAAGCTACGAAAAAACTTGGTCGAAAACCAAAAAACATCAAAGATATATTTTCAAATTAAGTATGTCTTTCCTTCATAATCATTCTTGTGAGTGCGTTAAGTCAGAATTAGATTTGTTTGCATTACCGTCTACACAAACAAGCATTGAAAATGGATTGTGGATTCATTATAAACCAATTTCATCTCTTGCTGATGATGGACCTATCGAGTTTCAAGTTCCTGGAACAGGCGATGACTACATAGATTTGTCTCATACATTACTCCACATAAAGGCAAAAGTATTAAATCAAGATTCAACAAACTTGATATCAGCTACAGCAGTAGCACCTGTAAATAATTGGTTGCATTCACTTTTTAGTCAACTCGATATCTATTTAAACCAAAAACTTGTGTCACCACCTAATAATACCTATGCTTATCGAGCATACATGGAAACCCTTTTAAACTATGCACCTGCTGCTAAACAATCTCATCTTACTTGTAGTCTTTGGTATGATGATACAGCAGGAAAAATGGATTCCACAGATGGTAAAAACATTGGATTTGTTAAAAGACAGGAATTAGTTAATGAAAGCAGGGAAGTAGAAATGATTGGTCATCTTCATGGTGATATTTTCAATCAAGATAAATTTTTAATTAATGGCGTTGAAATGAGTGTAAAATTAGTTCGGTCAAGAGAGAGTTTTAATTTAATTGCTGGATCAAATGATGTAAAGTTTAAAGTTTGCATTACGGATGCAACTCTTATTGTTCGAAGAGCACGAATTAATCCAAGTGTATTACTCGCACATCAGAAAGTTTTAGCTTCTACCACTGCTAAATATCCTATAACTCGTGCTGAAGTTAAAGTTTTAACTATTCCATCGGGTGTTCAAGGGAAAACTCTTGATAATATATTCTTAGGACAGGTACCCAAAAGATGTATTATTGGTTTTGTGAATAATTCCGCATTTAATGGTTCACTTACTAAAAATCCATTTAACTTTGAAAACTATGGTATTAACTCTTTCAGCTTATATATTGATGGTCAACAAATACCTTCCAAAGCTTTGCAACCATCTTTTAATAATAATATGTTTACATCAGCATATCATACTCTATTCTCGGGGACTGGTATTCACTTTCTTAATGAAGGAAATGCAATCTCTCGTGAACAGTATGCCAAAGGTTACTGTCTTTTAGCATTTGATTTAACTCCTGATTTATCAGCTAACTCATCAGCCCATTGGAATCTCATAAAGCATGGTAGTGTAAGATTAGAAGTACGATTTGAATCCTCACTAATACAAACAATTAACTGTATTGTTTATGCTGAGTTTGACAATATTATTGAAATAGATAAAAATCGAAATGTTACTGTAGACTATAGTAGTTAGGATTATAATGTGTGTTGTGTTTTAGATATATGTGTAATGCTTAATGCATTTTTGTGTGTGTGTAACTAAATGTAACATTATAAAATTAATAAAACAAATTATATGCAATATATTATTTTTTTTTTCTTTATATACCTCCCCTATTTAATCTTAAACAAAACACTGTTCGAGTTTAAACTTTACATAAGCACATTGACTAAACCACTGAACATGCTGCTGCCAAGGATCATCGTCATCTTCCCAATCTTTTAAACCACCACCACAATGGAAACACTTGGTCCTGTCTCCATAGCCAGTATAAAAGAAACCGGCTTCTGCAAGATCTTCAGGCTTCTGCTGCATAACGAGAGGCCAGTTTTCGAAACTCATCAATCGTCTAGATTTTGAACTGAAAAATGGATATTCAGCTCTTAGGTACTGCATATTCTTCACTTTTTCTTCTCCAATCAATTTTGTAGTTTTGTTTTTCCATGAAGTGTTCTGTACACGTATACCGCACTCATCTCTTCCTTCTGCTATTGTTTTTCTCTCAGCATCACAAGGCGACAGCTCCTTGGATCTAATGAGTACACAGAAGTACTTTAAGTAAACAGAATCACATTCACTAATCCACTAATGAGTGTCATTGTTAAAAAAGTATTTTTTAACTTTTTCACTTTCTGCTATTGTCTTTGTAATATTGTATACGAGACCGTTTGTGTTGTCGTAGATGCTATCCTTATTATTCTTTACGTAATATTTAATCCTCGTGGTAGCGTGCTTCCAGTGATCACTAATTGGAATCTTGGATAGTTTCTTCATATCATACATTTCAATTTTTATGAGATGCGTCGCTTGGTCTCCGTCGTCAGAATTTGTAGAGATGTATGATACGCCATCTCTAGCAGCTCGTGCCACAGTCGACGATAGCAGCTTCTTCCTTTTTATTTTTGGTGTCACTTCAAAAAATTGATCAATCGGTTGCGATTTCCTTTTTCCTCCATCGTCTGTGTTAATAACGACGATGTCATCACTCTCTTCTTCGTGTTGGGGAGAGAGTGGCGAGTAGTAATACTGTTTATAGGTATTTTCATTATCGTCTGCGAAGTTGAATGATCTCTGCAACAACAGAGTTATCACGTTAATATCAATTAGTTTACACTTAATCTGACACACACACACACACACACGTTAGGAAACAACAACAGAAATACAAGTAAGTTTGTCAATAGAATAAACACTTACCTCCATGATCATTGATGCGTTGAAGTAGGTAACACAAACGTAGTATTGGTAGACGTATACAATCCACTGTGGTCAAACGACCATAGACTGACTGCATGACTGCAACTGTTCGATGTTATATAGCACAATTCTTATCTGAACTCTATGAGTCAACAAATTTATCTCACATCGCAACAGGCATGAACTTGTTTTGTGACTCCCACAAATCACTATTTTAATTACACATTAATTACACATTACTATGACCACCTTATCTGAAGTAAATTCCTAAGTACAACGGAACTCTATGAGTCAACAAACTTATCTCACATCGCAATAGACATGA
This sequence comes from Spodoptera picta, assembly GCA_038387885.1. Lineage (NCBI taxonomy): Eukaryota > Metazoa > Arthropoda > Insecta > Lepidoptera > Noctuidae > Spodoptera > Spodoptera picta. Next base: position 40,923 of record JAZHFQ010000251.1, read on the forward strand.
AGATCACTATGCGATTTACAAATCACTATAATTGAACATTCCTATGACAACCATTGAATAGATTGGTACTGCAATAAACTGCTAATAACAGTGATATCATGGATACACTAGAATTAAAAAAACATATGAAAAAGATTCATCCCAGTCTAGAAAATAATGTTTATGCTGCTAATAGACTACCTATGTATACACATGTACCAACGTATATAATATGCAATTTGGATGCGGATGATAAACCAGGGTCACACTGGATAGCTGTACATATCGATGCGAATGGCATCGGTCAATATTTTGATTCATATGGACGAACACCTGAGCGATATCATCTTCAGTTTTTGAAAAGGAATTGTAAGAGATGGGACTGGAATGTTGATAGGATTCAGAATGATTGGACTTCAGTTTGTGGTGAATATTGCTTAATGTATTTGCTATTTAAGTTTCAGGGATGTTCAATGCATAGTTTTACGAACATATTTACAGGGAACACACTGTACAATGATATTTTTGTGGATGAGATGTTCCACTCATATTTTGTAGAAAAAAGTAATAAATTAATTAGAAAATTAAAATGAATGATTGTGTTTTATTGATGACATAGGAAATGAAAGATAATGAGGGTTACCAGTGAGTAATAGATAAGAACGTCAAAAGGGTGTTCGAAGTATAGATAATAACAATGGAGCGTTGATGAGGGTCAGGAGCACCGGAAGTGAATGAGATAACAATAAATGGATTTGCAATTGATTTGCATAACTCCAGAACCACGCATCCTACGCAAAAAAGGACTGCAGAAACGTGATCAGAGCATGCCAAAACCTTTTTTTTTTTTTTTTTTTTTTAGGTTTGGTGCGACTGATTCTCCCGGATTTGACCTGTCAAACGCGTGAGCCAGAACCGGTGAATCATCACTACTAACGACATTGCAATATTAATCTTCACTTACTTATAGGGCAATTTTGTATTCAAAATTTTGAATACAAAATTGCCCTATAAGTAAGTGAGAATCACGAATCACTGTAATTAGAATTGACAGAAGTCTTGTTAGTACTCGAAATATTTCAATTCTAATTGTAATTTTATAAAAAATCTCGCTGTTTTTTTAATATTATTTTTGTATGAAACCTTACCAAAAATATTCTAATACTTTACAAAGGTGAATTGTTTACTTTTCCTAACCTAACTTAAACCATTTAAATTACTCTTCAGTTTACAGTTAAAACTCCATCTTATAAGTTTGTCGTGCACGCCTGCGGACGGCGAGCATGAACCAGAACCAGACCCGAGCGTAAGGCGCGTCGCGTTCCGCACGCGCTTCATAGAGCTACCAGACCACCACGGATGGAGCCTAATAGGGCTGATGTCGATATGGAGCCGCTAAGGACTTAACAGGTTGCCGGGGCTCCGACTCGAAGTGCAGGAGTAGGAACGGGGTGGTTCTCAGTCAGTAAGAGTCTAACACTCCCTCCCGCCTCACCCAGGCGGGTGCAGTCATAGAATGATATTCCCCCCTTAAAAAAATCTAATAGGCTAATGTACTAAGGAGTAACAAAGGCTACTTTTATTTTAGATTAACGCAGACGAAGTTGCGGGTTCAGCTTGTGTTAAATATTGGCATTTAGCCCATCTAGTTAAGATTCATTGCCGACCCTAAAAACTAAATGGAGAAAAGGTCAATGGAATGAAGATAGGCGTACCTTTCAAATTAATTCTTAATTTGACTCTAGTGTACCGCATGTTTCATTTCAACAAAAAAACATGTTTAATTTATTATTATTATCTTAGTTACCAGTAACTAAACTACGTTGATAACCATTTTCGGTATGTAATAAAATAGCGAACACGTTTCTCGTTAACTAGAACTGTTCCCGGAATGTGAATGAGAAAAAATATTAACATGTTCATAAATATTGTAGGTAGTTAGTTTTGTTACGAACATTATAGTTAATGAAGGCATTATTATTTCCTCGTCAGTGTAGTTGATCGTACGTATTGTGTGATCTCTGGTTTAATTATTGGAATATACAAAATTTGTTGAAAGTTCAGTACTTAATAAGTCCAGAAAAAAAATCGAAAAGGAATTGTTATCTGAACTTTCATTTAAGGATAAGATGTTGAACATTATCTTACAGAACAAATCTGTTTGCATAATCGATAGAGACGATTATAGAGGTAAAATCGTATATTATACTAGCTACTCCCATGCGGTTCTACCCGCTCTGCTCGGCTCCTTTTGGTAGTAGCGTGATGTTTTATAGCCTATAGCCTCCCTCGATACACACATTATCCAACACAAAAATATTTTTTCGAATCAAACAAACGTACAAACGCTTTAACTTTATACACCGTGAAATCTATTTCGTTTTCGTCTCGGGGCAAAACGATTAAATGAAATGAAACTTGCCATAAAGATGTGATTTTTCTAACTTCAAAAAAATTAAGGGCACCCTACGAGAATTATCCCTTCGAGAATTACATGGCGTGATATTTTTTTATGTACTATGAATTCGTAGGTGCTTTCCAAATTAGCTTTATGCAACAGTTCACCAGTTATTGTTGGTTTTCAACATTTTATTACTAAAACTATTGTATTACCAAGACATACCCATTTTACTTCGGGACGAAAACAAAATATATTTCACGGTGCATATTGTGTATGGTTATACAGCAGGCACTTCTTTATGTCGTCAGCTATAACCCATTATGATCACTGACTAACGTCATAAGTGATCCAACTATTTTATTAGTGTATCCTAAACTGAAGTTCAATACAATGCCAGTTACCACAACTATTTGTTGGCTACAAACTCAATATCATTAGTAGCAAACCACTATTCTGTGATCTAACTTTAACTAATATTTATTGTGACCTATCGAATGAAATGTTTACATTACCTAGTAGTTAATTATGTCACAATGCATTATCAATGTATGTTTAGATTTGATCGATGATTATAATATAATATGATGATGATTATTATACATTATAATCATGACGTAGTCTAATGTTATTTATTCTGATTTAAAATAAAGCCACACTGGTTTTGATGTGGACGGAATAGTAATGTTGACGGGGTATTAAAATCAGTTAGATAATGGAAGACTATTTTTTTTTAAGTTATAAAATCATCGAATGGCTTCTCCTGCCTGAGTGAGACGGGTGCCCGTTCCTAATTGGGCCCTATCCGTGGTGGTCTGATGGATCGTTGAGGCGCGCTACTAACTAAAAGGAAACAATGTGAGTAGGGTAACTCTTAATTACAACAATCTCCATTACAAAGTTGTTTATAATTATATCCAAAGCTTATATATGAGTAACAGACAATTAAAATGTACTATATCTACCATACTCTCAGGCTGTTGTACTAAAACTAACAAAACTAACGAGCTGGAAACAATATATGGTTGCGTACATTTAAGGCTCAGCTACTCAAACGACTTTTGACAGAAGATTGTACTAAAAAAATCTGGTTTTATTTTCAACCGACTTCGACTTAAAAGATTTACAAGACACAATTTAATTAGTTGTATGAATCTTTTAATGTTGTACATATTACATTCTGTCATTTTAACTTTAGTGTAATATTTCAATGTCTGTATTAAAAAGTAAATAGCTATCTTTATTCATATCAGAGTTGACATAAGTAATCTTAATTTTCTTTTATATAATTTGAATGTTTTTTTTTTAATTTGTACTTCGTTAATTCATATTTGCATGCCTCCTGGTAAAATATGGCTGGGCTCGCAATGTACCTAACTTAACACAACATGTTGTTGTATTACCCATATTTGCAAATAAACTATTTTTATCTTTAAGAACACAGGCATAGACTTCGACATTGTTTGTCCACCTAAAAATCACCCTTGAAAATATTATACAAAATGGGGGTGGATTTAATTTAATAGATCGACTTGTGTTTAGGGCAATTAAAAATATGATAAGCGAGCCCTTATATTTTTAACCGGCTTCCCCAAAAGAGGGAAGGTTATTAATTGGGCTGTATGTTTTTTTTGTGTGTATGTTACCCGAATACTCTGGCGTTTGTAGACGGATTTTGATGATTCATTTTTTTGTTGGAAAGGTCATACTCTCTGGGTGGTCCCATTTCCTCCAGAACAGAATCTGATGATAGGATTTCATAGAAACCGAGGGAAACTCTTCAAAATTGTTATAACAAAATATAACTTAGGTTAATGGTCATAGTTAAAATCTGTCATAAAATTGTACAATTGTTGCTTAATTAAGGTAGATACCTATTTATTATGTATTTAAAGAATAATTTATGTTTAAAACCTGTGGCACCGACTTCTAAACTACCAGTGGGTGGGTAACCTATAAGTACGTATGACTAATAATACTAAATTTTTGCTTTTTAGTTTTGACCTTTTGCTTATTTTTAGGTTTTTATTTTTGAAATCGGTTTTATTACTTGTTTCACTATTAAACTCAGTTTTTGTTTTGTACGTTAGCAGATCAAGGGCTCAAATAATCATGTGAATGAAACCAACTTACATTGAATGTTATAAATGCGTTACATTATAAGTACCCGTACATACATAATGCTTTATCAAATAGTGCTCAATAGACGCATTTCGACCAAATATTACGCACATTTGAGGTGAATAACGATTATCATCACCTCCTATTGATGATAATTGTTATTTTATTGGACAAATAGGACTATGAGTGCCAAGCAAGGAATGTTGGGTTCGATTACCTGGTTATTTGATTTTCATTACGTTGTCTATCTCTGTCTAGAAAAGCTGTAAACTGAAATATGTTGCTTTTAATACACCGTTTCATATGATAAAATGTGTCGCGTAATTCGTTATTAAGTATTTGGTGAATAATCTTGGAATAAACGACTCCTTAACATGAGAAATATTCTTATCTTTGAAATCGGCATTTTGGGAAAATTATACGCTTGATGAAAACCAGCGGTGCGTGTGAGCGAGCGGTCACCAACCTGCTCCTGCCCTACGTAGACTTTTAACTATAAAACAATAGAATTTAATGACTTAATTATAGTAAACGTAACTTGTACGGTTAAAGAAACATCTTTATTAGTTTCACGAACAAGTAAAAATGTAATTAAAATTTTAGCTTATTTTTTTCGTTTTTTCGAATGCAATCTAAAGTTGATTTGGGCTTGTTACGCTTACAATGCAAGTCAAAGTCAAAGTCAAAGTCAATGTTTATTTTACACGACAATAATTTAGGTACAGTAACAATCTATTTGCCAGTAAACGTCTGAACCGCAAATACAGTTTTCCATTACAACGAACAATAACCCTTTATCCTTTTTCCAACTAGATCGGGGTCGCCAGTAGCCACTAGATCTAACCTCATATATGAAGTAAATCGAGTCATAACGGCAATCGTCTGCTACCTGACCTAGACGACCTCATCACTATGATACTAGAATCTTAGATTTTTAGACTTTTAGGCCTCTTTCTGTCCTGAGGTACCTATTGGTTACTTGTCACTACCTACATATTGAAGGTGTTGCTGATCACAGCTAAAGTGACAACAAAGAAAGCCTTTTGTTCAACACAGTGTATTCATACTAAATATAGCTATTAGAATTTGGTTAAGCAGCGTGTTCAGGCTGCCAATTATGATTAAAAATGAAAATAATTTCAATTCTTTATTGCGTTCCACAATACAGAACATTGTAGACCCTGTTGGGCACAGCAAGGACATAACTTTATTATCTACAAAAAAAATGACCAAACTAGCATTATAGAATCACAACACATTACAAAAACAATACTAGAATTTTGATATAAATAAAATAAAATTATTATAATGAAAAGAAATCTATTAAAACAATAGGTAAGTTGAAACTTCTAACACTTATGGAACTTCTATAATGACTGCGCACAATTTTAAACGCGTAGGTGATTGTAACTCTGTCGTTTAATTAATTCATAGTCTAGCGATATCAATAATCTCGTGACACTATTACTTAACTTCGAAAACAAACAATATCTAACACCTAATAAAAATAATGATTGGACAAGTTTACTTTAGGTGTCAAATAAAAAATGATAAAACCGGTAATAGCGAGGCCACCCAAGTAGAGCGATAATTTAATCTATGCGCACAAGTGCAAAAAACTGATGACTTGAACCTCTAACAATACTCCTGACCCAATAACCTGGTCGAAGCTATTGCGGTTAACGCTTCTAACACCTATTACACCTCGTTAGGAGGAACTATTACGACGTCACGTGGACTCTCCCACGCCGCCACCATCCTTATAAAGACAGAATCTAGTGCTAAATTAAATTTTATATGAAAACGGTACCCAGTCTAGAGATAAAACTGAAATTATGAACTGATAGTTTGCCCTCAAATCGCTCGATATGGTAGACTTTCGATAAATATACAATTAACAGTGGCTGTTTCTAACTAATTGGCTACATTATTTGGCAAGAAATTACTAATGCAGATTATGTTTTGCAAACACTAGATACGCAGTTAATGCGTAGTCAGATAAACATGAAATAGGGATTTTTGGATAGTAAGTTAGTACGTGACACAAATTCAATTAGGTGTAATTAATTTTCTCGGATCGCGAGATAAGTAGCTCGCTCATATCGAAGTTTAAACCCTAATAAAGCCTGGCCCTAATACCTTGATAAACTTTCGGTTCGACGACCGTTTTACGAAAATCACGTCCGATAAATCTTGAATGTAATCGCATTTAGGTAAAATGGTCGCTCTATATCTGATCTGGTTGAAAGTGTACCCAGATAGATTGGCACATAAATATCCAAGTATCGTTACGAACACCGGCGGCCAACACTAGATAATATTGTCCGATACTAATAGTTCGGGAACTTTTCTAACTTATATTTAGTGGAACTTATATTAGTTTTCGAGCAATATGTTGCACGCCAATACCACTGAACAATGTGAATAAATCAACTGGACAAGTAAAAGTATTTGGGAAACTGTATGCCTACACTTGGCGTAGCGTACCTAATATTATTCCTGAAATCTGTATACAATGCCACAACAAGTGATTTAAAAGTATTCTTAGTTTCGTATTATTTTGTAAGAACAACCTTTTACCTACTTTCATTAGTTAGATGATAGGTATGCACCTACCTATTGTACGGTGCGTACACTTGTAGCGTGTTTGTTGAGGTTGGATCGCAAAGAGAAAAGATTCACTTAGTTAGATTTAGAACGCTTAATTGTGTTCACAATAAAACTGTTGACGATTCCTTTCTCTAATGTTGGAGTAATTGCACTCACTCATTTATTATGTTGTATCGGTATTTATAGAAACAAAATATGTACGTCAGTCATTTTAGGACTGTACATCTTGGCAACCCCAAAAGGAGAAACCGACGAGAAGAGAAAGGAAAAGCCATTACAAAGTAAAAAGAAAGGTAAAGATAGGGTAAAAGATACAAATAATAATAAGTTAATAATAAGATAATAATCAATCAAATTGAAAGGCGACGTTCCTGCTCCCAGGTCGTGGTTTCACTCGCAAGTTTTCCGTAGCTTGTGCTGCGCCTGTTTCTTCCTGACACACCGGTTTCTTGATAACTTGAAGTTCAATTTCTTCAGATAGCTGACTAGCCGTTTTGTTGTTGGGGTGTTTCGTGCACATGTTTGGGCAACGATTCCTCCCAACCACAACAAGTGCTACTATGATGGCGGCTGTCAGCAATGAATAACAGATGGCATATTGATGGATGTCATGACTCGTCATTGTTGGTGGTGAAGCTTCCCCTTTCCTTTGAATTGCTATTTTCTCTTCAATTGCTTCAATTTCTTGATTGGTGCCCTTTGATTGAAGAATGTTTGGCGCATAGTGATATGTTAAGTTCACTATTTTGTTAATGGATGTATCAACTGTTGGAGCTGTGAACTCATAATCCATCTTCATGTGGTCTTTGTATTGACGCTGAGCATAGATGGTCAAGTCAGTGGATTGCAAGACGCATCCCTGAGATAATGTGACTATGCTCGATGATGAGATGGTTTGTGATTGCACGTCGTTATTGCATATAATTCGTAATGAACATGTTTCGCAGCAAATCGCCAGCCAGCTGTTTTGTGTTTGCAGTTCTATCCAACTGTCCTTACATGACGAGCGTTCTACGTCACAAGGTCTGCTGTTTCGATGTGAAAGCAGTTTTGCTTCACATGGAGCGTCTTTGCTGTGTAGATTAAATGATGGCAAGTTTTTCTTGCATAATAATTCATGTAAACATTCTTCTTAAAGTTGACGGCAATGTATTTGTTCGATAATTGCACATATGTAGTTTCTTTAGCAATCTTCACAGGTAAAGGTATGGCTTTGTATAAATCGAAATCTTCATTAGCTACTAGTGGGATATGTGCTTCGAACAGAAAATAATTCTCAGTAACTCGACCTTTCACATTTATTAGCTTGTACATGTCCTTTATGTTATCTTTGTAGTTTTCGACTGGTAGCGATAAAGTTTTTGGAAGGTTTCCGGATATTTCCGTTAGTTTTTGCATCAGACGGACCGGAGTTATAAGATGAACGTCCACATGTCCTAGGTAGACGTTTGTTAGAGTGTTGAATAGCATCTCCTGAAACGTCCTTAAGCTGCTGATCAGTAGGTATGCTGTTAACGAAGCAGAATTGACATAAGTTGTGGCTGAAAGTATTTCCATTTCCGTTTCGATGGATGCCATGTTTGCGTTGGTCTGATTGACAAAGGTATCAATGAAGCTGAATTGGCGTTGAATATTTTCTTCACTTCGTTTTAGTATTTGGTTTTCAAGCTCCACAATAGTTGTTTGGTTCTTGATTAACTCGAGTAGGTAGTTTTCGTTAGTTTGCAATGATTGAATGTCGTTTTGGTATTTCTTCGCAAATCGTTGGTCCAATATTCCAAAAAGACTGTTGGCCACGTAACCGACGCCGTCGATAAGACCCCGTTTCTTCCTGTTGCTTAGATGCTTATGAGGATTTATGAGTATGGAATTGTAATAATTTAGACGTTCTATTTCATGACTTAATTGTTCCATGGTTGACTTACAGTGTTGTAAATTCGTTTTATAACACAAACTCTTGATGTTGTCGAAATACGTTTGTGTACGACGAGTTCCTTCCCAGTAATTAGTCAGATTGTAATACATCATCAAAATCCATTCGTCGTGCACTACTTGCATTTTGCCGACGGTGTCATAGTATATCGGCCGCTCGTGTTCCAAACTTGTAATTTGAGTATTTGATGACGGCGCTCCGCGCGTGCCATCAGTGGCGCTAAAGGATCCCGTTACAATTGTAAACAATGATAACATTGCTGTTAGTAACATTGAAATATTATTCCTTGACCTAGTCCGTCGTTTATTTTTAGAATCCTGCTGAGGCTTGATTTTCACGTCATTTTCCTTGACCTCTTCAATTTCTGAGTTCAGTGGTAATGGCGATAATTTTGTTATTGGGCGCTTTATGATCCCTGCTTGAGTTTTGACGGTGACAACTCGAACATATCCGTCAGATCCTGGATGAGTCTCCAGTATACGACCTAGAGCCCACTTTCCCGGCGGTAGATTGTTTTCTTTCACCAGTACTACCTCGCCTTCTTTGACGTTTCTAGAAGGCTTGTTCCACTTACTACTTGTCTGTAGAGTAGTCAGGTAATCGTTGGACCAGGTTTTCCAATATTGGGGTGCGGTGCCAGAAGACCTCCCCGTGGTGCACCCTGGGTACAGGTGATAGTCTCCCTAACGGGAGTGATAGGGTTGGAGTGGCTATTGCCTGTAGCTAACTTCTGGACGGGGCGGACGAACCCTGGATGGGTTCTGGAGGCGGCGGGTTTTGTGCAGACACATAGCCTACGCTTCCGAGGGGTCGCTTTTCCGCCCGTCTCTCTGAACTTAGCAGAGAACGCGGCGGAGAGGCAAGGACGGTGCTCGTTGCGCACTCACCCTGCCAACGAGCAGCATCGGGACACATGGTTCCTCGACTGCAACCGTCGAAATCGTAATCCGAGAAGAGATCATGGATGTCTCATGGCTCAGAACGGGACGAGGGTCTTGGCTTGGTCGCCCGGACCGCGAGGAAGATAACCTCTATAAAAAATTCCTCCAATACCAAGTTCTGGTGCGCGGCGAGGGTATGCATGGCTGAGGAGTAGTGTCAGTCGTGAGCGCACCCCCAGCTAGGGTACCGGTGGACCCTCTAGTTGGGAAACAAATATACACTTACCCAGGTACAGGGGGCACTGCCTGGGCGGACCGTTTATTTCCCCCATACTCGTGGGAATTGTATGGAGTCTGATAATAAAAATAAAAATAAAAATAAAACACCGGAGGAGGAGAGGGCAAGCGAGCTTAGTTCGCTTGCTGTTGGCGGGGAGAGCCAGGGTGGCTCTGGAACCCGTGGGGAAGCGTTGGAGTCGTCCAGCCAATCCCTCACACGGGCCTTAAGTCGGAGGATGTCGGAAGCAGAGTCTGACTACTCTTCCGCATCTGGCGCTTACTCATTGCGCAGCTTGAGTTCACAGCGCCAAAAAAGGGGACGTTTAAACGTCCCAGGTTGAAGGAGGGCGGGGATCCGTCCTCCAACGAGCAGGAGGCTCCAGCCCCTAAGATCCCTACGGCTGCGCGGGGTAGGGGTCGAAGAAAGGGCTGCGAGAGGCCGATGGCCGTTACTCGGGCCGAGTCAGCTGAAGCTGACTCATCAGAATCTGGCGGCGAGCGCTCGGTAGGCGACCTTGGTGCCATAAATGGCGACCTTTGCAAGGTGGTCAAACAAACACTCCGGACGGTGGCTGAGCAGAAGTCCGAGAAGGGCCGAAACGGAGTGTTAAGGCAAGCGAAGGCAGCCATTATGAAAGCGGCTCGACAGTGTGGACTGCCTTCAGCGGCAGGGCAGCAGATGGCCGCCTTGCAAAAAGAGCTGGGGGAGATGCGCCGAGAAATGATCCGGCTGACAGCCTCCAATGCGGCTATGGAGGACGAGCTTCGGTCAGCCAAGGCCCAGCTCGCCGCTGCTCGCGAGGGTCGACCCCGAGCCTCGCAGCCAGTGGAGGCCGACATAATCGGCTTGGTGCGGCGGGAGATGGCTGCGTTCCAGCAGCGTTTTGACGTGCTGGAGAGCAGGATCCTCCGCCCCCCACTCGCAGGGAGTCAAGCAGCACCGCGCACTTTTGCGGCTGCGGCGGCTATGCCGACTACTCCTGGTCGGTCCAGCGGTGTCCGGGCCCAACCGCCGGCGGCTTCGCTGGCGCAGGCTTCAGCTGAAACGGTGGTGAGGGCGCCAACAGTTCGTAGGCGTGGGGGCGCCGTGCCTGGGCCGTCTACTGCCCCAGCTGTAGAGCCTACCCGAACTTCGGGTTCCCCTGCCAGCGGCGGCGGATGGCAGGTGGTCGGAGAGGCGAGGAGGGTCGCCAAGGAAGGGCGAAAGCGCCGAAAAAAGGAGCAGCGGCAGAGGCAGCGGCAGCGGCGCAAGGAAAAGCGCGCTGCGGCAATGCTTGTCGCCCCTAAAACCGCGGCTGTAGTGATAACTCTACAGCCGGACGCGGTCAAAAGAGGCGTGACATATGGCGACATCCTCGCCAAACTGAAGCAGGCGGTAACTCCCGCGGAGTACGGGGCCCCTAACGGGTTCTCTTTGAAAGTGACGGCGACTGGAGCCCGTTTACTAGAGGTCCCCGGCGCGACCAGCGGTCCAACCGCTGACGCTCTAGCCGAAAGGCTCAGGGTGTGCCTTGGTGCAGACGAGGCTCGCGTGTCAAGGCCAACCAAGTGCCTGGAGTTGCGTATAATGGGCCTGGACGACTCCGTGACGGAGGAGGAGGTTGTGGCCGCTGTGGCCAGGACGGGTGAGTGCCCTGCAGAGCAGGTTAAGACCAGCACCATCCGTCCAGATAATTCGGGGTTGCGAACGGTTGTAGTGAGCTGCCCCGTCTCAGCGGCCAAGAAAATAAAGGAGGGTCGAAGGCTCCTGGTAGGCTGGGTCTCGGCGCAGGTCAAACTGCTCGAGGTCCGACCTATAAGGTGTTTCCGCTGCCACGTAGGTGACCACGTTAGCGCTAGGTGCACCTCGGAGGTGGACCGCAGTGACTGCTGCTTCCGTTGCGGTCAGCCCGGTCACAGAGCCGGCTCGTGCTCTGCCCCGCTACACTGTCACGCATGTGCGGCGGTTGGTAAGCCGGCCAATCACCGGGTCGGGACCAAGGCCTGTTCCCCTCCTGCCAAATCCAGGGGCAAGGGTAGGCCCTCCGCTGCCCCCGTCAGTCCTGCCCACGCCGCTGCAGTCGCCACTAATGCCGTCGCCGCGGCCACCACTGGCTGTAATGCCGTCAGGGAGGAGGCTGGGATGGATTGCCAATAATAGCTCCATTCCGCCTCCTTCAGGCGAACATCAACCACTGCGCCGCCGCTCAGGATCTCCTGCTTCAGAGCATGGCGCAGTGGTCAATAAATGTCGCTGTGGTCTCCGAGCCGTATTTTGTCCCGCCCAGGGATCACTGGGTGGCGGACTTGGACGGCTCGGTGACCATCATCTCGTCAGCCGCCGCCGGTACCCCGACTCTCGAGGCCGTTCAGAGAGGCCGGGGTTGTGTCGCAGCACGGTTCGGAGAGATCGCTGTGGTGGGCGTGTATTTCTCTCCGAACCGAACTCTCGCCGAGTTCCACAACTCCCTGAGGGAGTTGGTCGCCGTCGTTGTCGGGTTCCGTTCCCTCCCCGTGCTAGTCCTCGGGGACTTCAATGCCAAAAACTTGGCTTGGGGTTCCCGGTTTACTGATGTTCGGGGTAGGATGGTGGAAGACTGGGCCCTTGAGGCAGGCCTAGTCGTCCTGAACCGGGGTTCTGTCCCCACGTGCGTGCGGATGCAGGGCGAGTCGGTGGTGGACATTTCGTTCGCTAGCCCTGCTCTATCACCGCGTGTCGTTGACTGGCGTGTCATGGAGGAGGTGGAAACGTACTCCGACCACCGGTATATCCGGTTTAACGTCTCCACCGAGTCCGCGGACCCGCCGGTCAGACAGGCCCCATGTGGCCCGCGTTGGGCGCTGAGACAGCTGGACCGGGAGCTATTCCTGGAAGCCGCAATCGTGCAGGCCTGGGTGATACCACCGCACAGGCCTGCCGACATCGACGAGGAGGCGAGGTGGCTCCAGGACGCCATGTCCAGAATCTGTGACGTGGCGATGCCCCGGGTCCGGCCAGGTCAGCGCAAGCGCCAGACGTACTGGTGGTCGCAAGAGCTGGCTGCTCTACGCAGTGCATGCACTGCTGCGCGACGCCGGTACACCAGGCACCGCAGGCTTCGTATCCGTCCTCAGGACGCAGAGGTCAGAGAGGCGGAGTTGTACGAGGGGTACAAGGCGGCGAAGGCCGCCCTCAAAGCGGAGATACGGCGGGCCAAAGAGAATGCCCTCCAGGAGTTCTTGGAGACTCTGAACCCGTGGGGACGCCCCTATCGGATGGTGCGGGATAAGCTCCGCACATGGGCTCCCCCGCTGACGAGTCTCCGGCCAGAGGTAGTGGAGGAGGTGGTCAGCGCCTTGTTCCCCCGACTACAGAGGGGTTTCACCCCTCCGTCCATGACTCCGCCCCCTGCGGTGCCCTATGCGGGCCACAGCGAAGACGACGGCGACACAGTTTCGGAGGTGACCGAGGCCGAGTTGAGAGCGGCGGTGCGCCGGATGGGCGCCAAGAACACCGCCCCGGGACCCGACGGACTGCACGGCAAGGCGTGGGTCCTGGCCTCGGAGGCTCTCGAGCCTCGATTAATTGGTCTCTACAGCGCATGCTTGGAGAGGGGCCAGTTCCCGCAATTGTGGAAGGCGGGTAAATTGGTCCTAGTGAAGAAGCCGGGGCGCCCTGCGGACTCTCCATCTGCGTACCGGCCCATAGTGTTGCTCGACGAGGTGGGAAAAGTTTTCGAAAGGATCATTTCGAACCGCCTCGTCGCGCACCTGTCGGATGTTGGGCCGGACCTGTCGGACGGCCAGTTCGGCTTCCGCAGAGGGCGTTCCACGGTGGACGCCATCATGCGTGTAAGAGATCTCACGACGGGGACTGCAGTGTCCAGGGGTAAGGTCGTAGTGGCGGTGTCCTTGGACATCGCCAATGCCTTCAACTCCCTGCCCTGGAGCTGCATTTTGGAGGCACTTCGATATCATCGGGTGCCCACCTATCTCCGTCGTGTAATCGAGGCATACCTGACGGAACGGTCCGTCATTTACCCCGGTCACCGAGGTGAGTGGAACCGACGAGAGACGTCGCGCGGTGTTCCACAGGGTTCGGTTTTGGGGCCGCTCCTGTGGAACATCGGCTATGACTGGGTGCTGCGCACCGACCTCCCGAACAACGTCAGCGTGGTCTGTTACGCTGACGACACACTGGTGGTAGCTCAAGGGAGGTCGCATCAGGCGGCGGCTAATTTAACGGCGAGAGCGGTTACGACAGTCGTTGAAAGAATCCGGCAACTGGGACTCGAGGTGGCGCTCCACAAGTCCGAGGCCATGTGTTTTTATGGCCGCGGGAACGCGCCACCTCCGGGTGAGTCTCAATTAACGGCGGGAGGAGTTACCATCGGCGTCGAGACGACGATGAAGTACCTAGGACTCGTCCTCGACAGTCGGTGGAACTTCGTGGAGCATTTCCGACGTTTGGCTCCTAAGTTGGAAAGGACGGGGGCGGCGCTTAAGCGCCTCCTACCCAACCTCGGGGGCCAAACGCCTCCTGCCGGAGGTTATACGCCGGGGTCGTGCGGTCCATGGCCCTCTACGGCGCCCCTGTGTGGGCGCCGAACCTGATGCGGCGGCCCGCTCGGGCGCTGCTTACATCACAGAGGGTCATGGCGATCCGATTGATACGCGGATATCGCACGATCTCCGGGGAGGCGGCGAACCTCCTTGCCGGAGTACCGCCGTGGGATCTGGAAGCGAAGGTGCTCGCGCGCGTGTTTTGTTTGCGCGCGGAGGCACGTCGCCGGGGCGAATCTCCGCTGCCGCGCCAGATTAATGCGTGGCGGGATGAGCTCCGGCGTGATCTCATGGCGGAATGGCAGCAACGACTGTCGCAACCGAAGGCTGGGCTCGCTGTCATTGCAGCGGTAAGTCCCCTCTTTGAGGAGTGGCTTGAGAGACGCTACGGCGTCCTCACCTACCGCCTGACGCAGGTGCTTACCGGACACGGAAGTTTCGGTAGGTTCCTGTTTCGGATTGGGCGGGAGGAAACGCCCGGGTGTCATCACTGCGAGGATCGCCCGGAGGACACGGTGGAGCATACGGTGGCGGTGTGTCCTGCGTGGACTGAGCACCGCCGTGTCCTCAGGAATGTGATCGGCGACGGCGACCTCTCGCGTCCGGCTCTGGTTCAGACCATGGTACGGAGCGAGGGGCACTGGGATGCCGTCTCCTCCTTCTGCGAAGCAGTCATGCTAGCTAAGGAGGAGGCGGAGCGCGTGAGGGAACGAACCTCCTCACGACCCGGCCGTCGCGAGAGACACTCCGGGCGTCGGGGATCGCGAGACGATCTCCGGCCACCGTAAGCACGGGCCTGCGGACGGCGAGCACGGGTGACTCGCCGCCCGACCAGAACCAGGCCCGAGCGTACGGCGCGTCGCGTTCCGCGCGCGCCTCAAGGAGCCATCAGACCACCACAGATGGGGCCTAACAGGGCTGACGCCGATACGGAGCCGCGGAAGACTTAACGGGTTGCCGGGGCTCCGGCTCGAAGTGCAGGAGTAGGGACGGGGTGGTTTTTAGTCAGTAAGAGTCTGACACTCCCTCCCGCCTCACCCGGGCGGGAGAAGTCATTGGATGATTTTCCCCCCTCAAAAAAAAAAAAAAAAGGTTTTCCAATATTGTTGAAACATATGCTCGGTAAGCTGCCACCTACGACGTAGGTCTATGTTAGTTACGTCGCTGTAATCAGACAGCGGCATTGATAATATTGGGCTTCCTGTTAGGAAGAGTCCAGGAGTGAGACAGCTATAAAATTCTTCCGGATCTTCAGTTAGCGGGCACAGGGGTCTTGAATTTAAACAGGCTTCTATCTTTGCTAACAACGTTATGAACTCCTCGTATGTTAGTTTTTGGTCCCCGAGTACTCGTCGTAGATGGTGCTTCATCGATTTGACGGCCGCTTCCCATAGACCGCCAGCAGTGGGCCAAGCGGGGGCGTTGAAATGCCACTCCACCTCCAGTTTGGCCAGTTCGTTAAAGAGATCCAGATTCAGTAGTCGTCGAAACTCTCCGAATTCTTGACGAAGTACTTTCGCAGCGCCAATAAAGTTTGTACCACAGTCAGAGTACATGTGCTTAGGGGTGCCTCGCCTCGCACACAGTCTCTGGAAGGCTGCAATAAACGTTTCTGTGCTGAGGTCTGACACAAGTTCTATATGAACGGCTTTCGTCACCATACATATAAATATGGCTATGTAGCCCTTCGAAGTTTTCACGCTTCTGCCCCTATTTTGTTTGACATCAATATGACCGGTAAAGTCTACTCCTGTGTGCGTGAAGGGTCGGCAAGGGGTGACCCTTTGCTGCGGTAAGTCTCCCATCAGTTGGTAGCCATCTGTTTTGTTGAAGCGGTGACAGCGTACACATTTTAGAAGTAGGTTCTTAACGGCCCGGTTACCGCCGATGATCCAGTAGCGCTGTCTTAAATAAGCCAACGTCAGTCGAGCTCCTCCATGTAACGTCGTTGAATGAGCTTCTTCTATAAGTAGTTGGGTAAGTCGTCCTCTGTGGGGTATGATGATTGGATTCTTCATCTCCCCGGGTAAGCTTGAATGATTGAGGCGACCTCCAACACAAATAATTCCAGCTTCGTTTATATAAGGATTTAATTTGAAAACTGCGCTTTTCTTTGATACCATTTCGTTATTCACGAGTTGTTTGTATTCGGAATTGAACTCCAAGCGCTGCGCGTGCCTTATGATACTTTTACGTGCTGCGCTTAGTTCATTTGTCGTTAGGTACGCAGTTTCTGATTTTGTTCTATTGCGCAAATTAGTAATAAAGCGCGAAATCCATGCGATGACCCGATGTCAATGAACTGTGTTTGTTCAATAAATTTGTTATTATGGTACGTTCATTATTTTCTTGTAAAGGTTTTGTGACTTGAATGTGATTTATGCCACCAAAATTGGTTTGGAAAGCGCATGGTTTATCTTCCAATAGATCTTGTTTTGTTAAAAATTCGGGACCATGCCACCATAGATTGAAACTCATCAGTTTGCTTGGCAAAATACCTCTTGATGCGCAGTCTGCGGGATTCTGCTCTGATTTAATGTAACGCCATTGACCTGCAGGAATGGCGCCTTTGATCTTTGTAACTCTGCTGGCTACGTATTTCTCCCATCTTGATGATTCTCCTTGAATCCACGCCAGGACAACTTGAGAGTCTGTCCAGGCCCGTATTGATACGTTTCCGTGGAACGTTTGCTTGATTTTTTCCATTAAATCGGCCAGTAGCTGAGCGCCACACAGTTCAAGCCGAGGTAATGTTGTCTTCTGTGCTAGTGGAGCTACTTTTGTTCGAGCAGCTAGTAGAGTTATGATGGGCTGATCCTGTTCATTGAGCACCTTGCTGTATATAACACAAGCGTATGCCTTTTCACTTGCATCACAGAAGCCTAATAATTCGACGTTTTCTTGTGCATTGCCAATCCATCTGTCTACCGTTATTCTGAAACGTACGGGAGCTCTTTTCTTAGATTCAGCCACTCAGATTCGATGTTGCTAGGCACCTTGTCGTCCCAGCTTAGTTTGCTCATCCAGAGTTTCTGGAATAGTAGTTTGGCTTTGATCGTCACTGGGGAGACCCATCCCAGTGGATCGTAAAATCTTGATATAGCTGAGAGTAAGTTTCTTTTTGTTAGTTGTTTTACGTCTTCAACCGGCCATTTAAAGTGGAAAGTATCGCTGTTAGGATTCCAACCGAGACCCAATGTTTTTAATGACTCTTCACCTTTAAAATCAAAACTGTTTTGTGTCGAAATTTGATCCTCGCGTAAGTCTTCTATTATTGCTCGGTTATTGGCTGTCCACTTTCGTAGGTTCATGCCTCCTCCTCTTAACAATTGGATTAGCGATTGTTGCAGTTTCTTCGCTTCTGAGAGGTTGTTATGACCGCTGATAACGTCATCTACGTAGCATTCTTCTGTAAGTATCTTGGCAGCTTTAGGATGTTTATGACCATCATCAATGGCTAATTGTTTCAATGTCCGCATAGCCAGCCACGGTGCACATTTGGTTCCGTAGGTTACGGTACACAGCTGATAGTCGTAAAGGTGGTGATCTCGTGAGTTCCGCCATACGATTCTCTGTAGATCTTGTTGTTCCTTTGAAATCCAAATGCAGCGGTACATTTTTTCAATGTCCGCTGTGAATGCGTATTTATAAGTTCGCCATTTCAATATAAGAGCCTGAATATCTTTTTGTAGATTAGCGCCCTTTTCCATGACGTTATTCAAGCTAAGTCCACTCGTCGTTTTTTGAGAAGCATTAAATACGACCCTCAGCTTTGTTGTTGTGGAGTTTTCTCTCAGGACCCCGTGATGTGGTAAAAAGTAGCTGTCTGTAGACATCTGACACGCAGGTTTCATGTGACCTAAATCTGCATACTCCTCCATGAATTGTCTGTACATTGTTGAAAGTTTTTCATTCTTTTCCAGCCGTTTTTCCAACTGTAAAAACTGCGAAATTGCATTTTTTCTAGATTTGCCTAATTTCTCTGCGTAGTCTGGAATTAGAGGCATTTTAACAATATATTTTCCATCAGTTGATCTTCTCACCGTTTCCTTGTAAAATTGTTCGCAATGATCGTCGTTGGGAATGTCTTTCTTTTTCTGAATTTCTTCATTCTCCCAAAACTTTGTTAAGTCCTCTAAGTCAAATAGAGTAGCGTGGCAGCCGAACGTTTGTTTCGTCTTCCCGCATAAAATCCACCCAATTTGCGTATGTTATGCAACCGGGGAGCTGTTATTGCCTTTCAATACACCTTCTAGGATAATTTCGGAATACACGTTGGCTCCTAGTAGTAGGTCGATTGGCCGACACACGTTGAAGTCAGGATCAGCAAGTTTTAAGTTTTCTAAGTGCGACCATGTACCTCTTTCGAACGTTCTCGTAGGCAAGTTGTTTGTTAACTTCGTCATAATAAGCGCTTGAGTATCAAAACTGTAGTCGGAATGAATCGATTGGCAGGTCAATTTCAGTTTTCCCCTGCACTCTCTGAAAGCCGAACCGATTCCCGACATGGATGCGTTTATCCCCTTTCGAGGAAGACGTAATAGTTGTGCCGCATTTTCTGTTATCAAGTTTACTTGTGAGCCTTGATCGAGTAGGGCACGCAATGTTATGTAGGTGCCGTTTATGCATTTAACTCTTAACTGGACCGTAGTCAGTAAAACTTCCATGTTGTCTTTATATAGATGGTTAGATGTTGGTTGTTGAGTTGATGATGAAGAGCGTTGCTCAATGTTGTTTTTTCCAGTCGTTGAAGTTATGTTTTGTTTGTCCGAATTGTGCAACAATGTGTTGTGTTTTAAGTTGCATTCTTTGCAAGTTTTAGTTGATTTGCACTCGTTGTTGCCATGGCTGAACAGACAGTTTTTGCACAGCTGCAGTCTTGAAACTGTGTCACTTCGTTTGCCAAAGTCCATTCGAAGGAATTTGTCACATTGGCGCAATACGTGACTTCCATTGCAAAACGGGCATTTTCCATGTAAAGCGTGATAGTTGTTAG
The DNA here is from genome assembly GCA_038387885.1 of Spodoptera picta. NCBI lineage: Eukaryota > Metazoa > Arthropoda > Insecta > Lepidoptera > Noctuidae > Spodoptera > Spodoptera picta. The sequence goes on from JAZHFQ010000251.1 coordinate 60,641, forward strand.
TTTTATTTGGATTGAAGTTGTAATAATGATGTTTCTTTATTTGGGTTTGCTTGTTGAATGGTTTTCCGTTAGATGATTTTTCTGGAGCTGTAATGTTCGCTTTCTTAGCTGACTTCATCGTTTCGTATGCCATGAACCGTGTTTCGAGGAAATAAAGAAATTCGCGCAGATTTTGCAGTTCTCTGTGATCTTGAAGTTCCTTCATGTAGTCACTGAAAGTAATTGAGTCCAGTTTTTGCGACATTATGTGTACAATGATCGGATCCCAGCTTGATGTGTCAATACCGATATTAGAAATGCCGTTCAAGCATTCCGTAATGACGTCATGCATTTTCTTTAAGTTATACGAGTCTGCATTTTGTATGATCGGCAAATTTAGCATATTGTTCATAAACGAAGTAAACTGCGGGAGACGATTATCATAGCGCTGAATAAGTATGTCCCAACAGGAGTTATAATTTTCAGTACTAATGGTCAGATGCTGCACTAAGCGTTCAGCTTCACCTCGCAGTTTAGTCTTTAGGTGCTGCATTTTCTGGACATTGTTGATCATTGGGTTCGTGTGTATAGCTTCCAGGAACAGGTCTTTGAAGGAAATCCACTGACAGTAGTTTCCTGAGAACTCCGGGATTTCTATCTTAGGTGTTGATTTCTGGTAATGGATGGTGGACCAGAGTTGAGTGTTGATTTTCCTCTTCAGTTTATCGTATTTCTGTTCGATGTCTGTAAACATTTGGTAATAAGTAATAATGCTCGTTAGAACCTTTGAGTTGGAAGTCTATTTCCCAGTGAAGTTTATCAATGGGGTCCCATTTTGATTTTAACGTCGTGAAATGATCTTCCAGTTCCCATTTTTCTTAGGTAGGAACTGCATCAATTTTTGAGATGGCCCGGTATATGGCATTGAAGTTGCATTCTTGCTTGTGAAGCAAAAATTTTATGTTGTTCTTTTCGTCTTCCTCGGAAGTCCCACCTAGGTCGAACTTGATGTCTTGTTTACCCAAGGTCGCCAGTTTGCTCGTAATGTTTGTTTTAGTTGATAAGAACATTTCTTTCGTTTTCCCGAAGATGTCATCCTTGAAGTATGATGTGTCCTTATCTTCTAGTTCCAGCACCAGTTGCTTCTGTCTGCTTTCGAAATCTTGCCATTGGTTTTCTAGCGACGACAAGCGTTTCTTCAGGTATTCTTTTCCCTTCCCTCGGACCTCCGATCAGTGCGGACGTGCAAATTGTTACACTTATTTCGATTTTATTAAAATAATAAACAATTTAAATAAAGTTGGATACGAGTGTGGTACCAGGAGTGCATAAACGGCCGGCAAGTTTATCTGGTCAGGTGCGTTTTCGTTGGGTCCGCCCATTGCTTACCTGTGTCAAAGTACATTATAAATAAATGCGACAATATCCTTGTGAGTAAGCGAGACACATATAGTGCGCCAAGGAAGATAACCACATTTGCGTACGATTATATCGTGCTACATTACGCAAAGGGATCTTCTTATAACGGACGGAAAGCAAAATTGTATGAAAGCGTAGATTTTAACAAACTTATCTTGACCCATCGCTGTGGTTCATCGGTGCGATCGCTGTTGTACTGGTGCCTATAATACTTTATCAGTAAATCGCGTCAGAATGCCAAACAAAAGCAACCTACCACCCACATCACCTGATGTTGATCCCGCCGTCGGTGACGCGATGGAGAACGCGAGCAGGGTTAAATCATCATTACCGAATGCTGCTAGGGCTAGTATCCAACACTACGACTCGGCTCCTAACTTAATGACTATGTTGGATAATATAACGGAGAGGAAAAAAAGGAAATGCGAAGAGAGTGAAAATTCAATGAATGATGTCATTAGAGACATGTTTGCTGCATTTACTAAGGAGCAGGCGGCTCGATTTGAGGAATTACAGATGACTATCTGTAGTTTAAGGGAGCAAAATAACCGACTAACCCAGAGTGTTGAACATATGTCTAATAAATACGACGAGCTATTGAGTAAAATCTCTCAGCTTGAATCAGCTCGACGTGATGACAAGAAAAATATCGAATTTCTTCAAGAAAAACTTGAATACAGTGAGCGCAAGGGAAAGTCAACGTGCATCGAAATACGGAACATACCAAAGAAATCCGGTGAAACTAGGGATTATCTTTCTGGACTAATACAGAGAATTGGAAAAACAATAAAAGTGGATATTGCACAAGACTGTATTAAAGATATTTACAGAACAAAGTCAAAAGATTCCTCGAACCCTATAATCGCGGATTTTTCTACAGTAATAATTAAGGAGAAAATTCTTGGACACGTCAAAACATATAACAAATCAAAAATAGCTGGTGAAAAACTGAACTCAACTCATCTGGGATTTCAAAATCCGGGGAGGCCTGTCTTTTTGTCTGAATGTCTCACTACTATGAGTCAGAAGCTGTTCTATCTGGCTAGGACCTTTCAGAAACAGTACAACTATCAATATTGCTGGACATCGCATGGCGTCATTTACCTACGGAAAAGGGAGGGGTTACCGCATATCAAAATCACCGCTGAGCGGGATATTGAGCAATTGAGAAGGAGTGAATGACTGCGAGATGATATAGTGGTAAATATGTGGAGGACCCTTTTTTTGTTGCGTGTTATCTTGTATTCATTATTTACTATTTGCATTACCTGTTTATTTTTTGTATCGATTACATTGTTGCATGTTTGTAATAATAATCTTACACTATCAACACTACACACATTTAAATACATACATATAGACAACGTTGATTCTTACTATAGTTACTACATACACCTAATAAAAAACTGCGAGACCATGTTCCCTCCGGTATCAATCTTAAAAAAATATTATTGGTATTGTTTTTGTAATACAGTGCGATCTGTGTGCTATTATTGCAATAATAAGGCGACATTGGTAATATTGTTTCATGAAGTCATCCAAGTATACAAGCACAAATATAAATACTTCTTATATAATGACTAATTTGAGTGGATACATTGCTGATTTAGATGATTTTGCTATCGCACGATTCATAGAGTGCACGGTTGAGGAATGCTGTAAAATATTCCCCCCGTGCTCGTCCTTGTCTGTCCTAGCACAAAATATTCGTAGCATAAATAGTAACTTCTCTGGTTTTCAAGTTCTTTTGGCATCTTTACAAGTAGAATGTGACATACTTATCCTTACCGAATGTTGGCTGTCCTGTGTCTCGGTGATTCCATCTCTAGATGGATACCATTATTGTGCAACCTCGCTTAACCCTATTAAAAATGATGGTGTAGTTGTATATGTGAGGGAAGAATTGGATTTTACTATTGAAGAACCTCATATTCAGGATTGTAATTGTCTGGTTATTAAGATGGGAAAACAAGATACAGCAATATTGGCGATATATCGGTCACCTTCATATTGCGACTTAAGCCCTTTTCTATCGTCGCTTGATGAATATTTGAAGAGTTTATTGGGATTTAAAAATATTGCTATCATGGGAGATATCAACATAAACATAATTTCTGATGGCTCTGAGATATTGGATCAATACCTGGTATTATTGGCCTATCATGGTGTATTGCCAGCTCATAATTTTGTAACTCGTGACTTAAGTGGAACTTGTATTGACCATGTCATGTTGAAATGTAAAGTACCATCATGGGTTATAGTACCACAATCTACTCTCACTGACCACAAATCAGTAATTTGGTGCCTATTGGAGAATCAAAGTCGCAATACTGCATCTTTTACATACACAAAAATTAATAAAGCTAATCTAATTAATGATGTAAATAACATAAATTTTGATAAAATCTACCAAATTGACAACTGTAATGAAACAATCAGTTATATCATTCATAATATCATAATAGCTATAAACAATAATTCAAGTACCAGTACCCTGTCGCGCCGCAAGAGGACTATAAAACCGTGGATAACACAAGGACTGTTACGATGTATGCATAACCGTGATAAATTACATATGAAGTCTAAGTCTAGTCCTGATAATATGATCCTCAAAACGACCTATACACGATATAGAAACTTCTGTTGTAAAATTCTAAAAAAAGTAAAGCGAGATTATGAAAAGCAATTAATTCTAAAAGCAGGAAAGGACAATAAAAAAATATGGGACACAATAAAAAATATTAGTAATATAAAAAAAGATTTATCCTATCCCAAAGAGCTGCTTAATGTATCACAGTCTCCACAACAGGCGGTAAATGAAGTTAATAAATATTTTGTTAATGTTGGTAAATCACTAGCGGAGAAAATTGTTTCATCTAGTTGTAGTCTGGATATTGAGACTAATGGCAATGGCAGTGCGAACTCTTTTGTTCTCTTGGACACTGATGAGGAAGAAGTCGAACAAATAATTTTAAACCTTAAAAATAGTAGTTCAGCGGGGTGGGATAACATCTCAACAGGGCTTTTAAATGAATGCAAAAACGTCTTAGTGCCACATCTTACGTACGTCTTTAACAAATGTCTGGAGAAAGGTGTTTTTCCCAGAAACTTAAAAAGGTCTAGAATAACTCCAGTTTTTAAAGGTGGGGATAGAGACTGTTTAGAAAATTATAGGCCCATATCGATTTTACCAAGTCTCTCAAAGGTGTTAGAAAAAATTATAAATAATAGAATCGTAAACTATCTCGAAATCAATAATCTTCTATCTGATCAACAATATGGTTTTCGTCGGGGCAAAGGTACTGATGATGCCGTGAGTGCTCTTACGGAGTATATTACAAGAAATATGGATCAAGGTAAAAAATGTGTCTCGGTATTTTTGGACTTATCGAAGGCCTTTGATACGGTCTCAATTCCAAGACTGCTAAAAAAATTGAACAGAATGGGCATCAGAGACAAGCAACTATCCTTACTATCTGATTATTTGTCTGATAGAACACAATTTGTTCGTATTGGTGATCATTCGAGTGATGATTTGCCTGTGACGTACGGTGTGCCTCAGGGTAGCGTCCTGGGGCCCACCTTGTTTCTTATATACATAAATGACCTTCTGCGCCTCAAGGATTTTCCGGGAAAAATTATTTCATATGCAGACGATACAGTTTTGATCTTTACTAGTACTACGTGGGATGAGGCCTATAAACTAGCCCAGAAGGGGTTCTGCATGGTTAAGGACTGGCTTCATAATAATATTCTCACATTAAATACAGAGAAGACTAAGTACATATGTTTCTCAATTCGTGCACCCAGTGTCGCTTTGAATCTAGTAGCACACAACCGCTGTCAACGCAAAACAACAAATGTGTCGCAGTGTCATTGCCAGGTACTAGAGCGTGTCAAAACAATAAAATATCTTGGGGTCTTAATAGACGAATGCTTTAACTTCAAAACACATATACACACAGTAAGTAAAAGGATACGCAAACTGATATATGTTTTTAAAACTCTTAGGCATGTAGTCGAACCTCACTTGCTTAAGCAAATCTATTTTGCTCTTTGTCAATCACTAATCACGTATTGTATTACTGTATGGGGTGGTGCACCCAAGACTACTATAAAACAACTAGAGGTGGCTCAGAGAACTATACTTAAATTGTGCACCTTTAAGCCTTTCCGCTTCCCTACGAAACAACTATATGAGTACTGTGAAGTCTTGTCGGTACGTCAGCTATTTATACTTAATCTCACTATGAAACAACACGTTATGATTGATTTCAAACAGACTTCACAACAGAAGCGTAGAGCTTATGCTGTGTGCGACAGGACACTGACTGCAAAAACAAATTTTTTTCGTCGATTTTATCCTATTCTTGGACCACTTATGTACAACAAAATAAACAGAATACTATCAATATACCCAATGGATCGGTATACTCTCAAAAAATCATTGTTCAACTGGCTTTGTAAATTGTCCTATGAAGAGACAGAAAATCTTTTACTGACTCCAAAATAAAATGAAACATTTATAAAAATACTTGCGCAGTCTGTTAAAATAAATTAAACGGATCTAGTAGGAATCAACCTATATCCGAGTTACGCTCATACTTTTTCTCATTCATAAACATACATCACACACATACACTCACACACACGCGCAAACACACACACATACACATACGTCACTTACTAATATTTGTTTTCATTGCATATTGCTAAGAAGTATAGACTAAGTCAAATAAACTTCAATTTCATTGTATTTCTTGATCACAATTATGTTTTGTGTACAATTATCTTGTATAATCTCCAAGGGTAGAGGCACTGATTGCTGAAACACAGGTCATGAACCTAGTTCAGCAACAGAAGCTACAGCAAGGACACAATAACTGTATACATAATATATGAAATCTGTTACTGGCTCATATGTTTTAAACTGTGTAACTTCTTTTATTTTTGGTGAATAAAGTTATAAAAAAAAAATTCTAATTCTTCAGTTATTCGCGAGGCGGAATCCTTGCGATAGTTCAAACATAATGTTTTTATGTTCTCGAAGCACTCTGACTGCAATTCCAGTTTCTCCATAGTTGTGCTTCTTGTTGTTATCGTTCTTAGGTTTGACACGTCGTTGACGGTGACAGGTAAGCGTTGAGTTTGTTGCGAAGGCTACTGCGTTGCTCGTAGCTTTCGTCGTTTCAAATCTTGAAGTCGTTGTCTTCCTTGATTTGAAATGGTCAGTGGTACTCAGCACCTATGCGCCTTATTTACGATATTATGCGATTTCTCAATCTATCTGGGGCGACCCGCTTCTGGGAGACCAGCTAAACCGATTCGCTACCGTAAAGAGACACAGAGACGCAGAATATCCGGCTTGAAGGACCATAAAATGTACGGTGCGTACACTTGCAGCGTGTTTGTTAAGGTTGGAGCGCGAAGAGAAAAGATTCACTTAGTTAGATTTAGAACGTTTAATTGTGTTCACAATAAAACTGTTGACGATTCCTTTCTCTAATGTTGGTTACCGAGTTGCAGTAATTGCACTCACTCATTTATTATGTTGTATCGGTATTTATAGAAACAAAATATGTACGTCAGTCATTTTAGGACTGTACACCTATATCGTACTGAATTAACATCAGTAGTTAAGTTACTAACAAGAAACACGTTGCCGTTTCAAAGTCAGCAGGCGTAAAGGTTTTAAAAGGTAGGTATGACGTCAGTTGCTCGTTAAATGTGAGAAAGGTTAATTTACTACTAAGGTACATACATTAATTGGATAGCCTTACAAGAGCTGACTTCAATTATTCAGCTGCATTGCTGCACCAATATATTCGGAAGTTTTATTGCAAACAGCCTGATACATAGGAATGTAGTTTGCTATTTACAATGGCTGTTACGTTTGAAGCGAATGTTCAAAAACGTTTCATGGTCCGCTCGTTTCAGAAAAAGTACGAGGTACTTACGCAGTACTCACTCTATTGGCATCCGCATGCATAGGTCCGTATAAACTTGTAAAGGATTTAGTGAATGACCTACAGGTGACCGGGTTGGAAGGTCCAATCCGATTTGCGGGCCGCGTGAACTTGATATCTTTGAAAGCTTTTCATCCAACACGCTACTTACTAGGAGCTTGAAGACGAATGTAATTGAATTAACTAGTAGGTAAAGGTGAGCGCTGGGAATGCTAAAGTGGATAAACAGAGTGGAAAACACGAATGTTTATGGAGAGAGGTTACATAAACGAATGGGTTAGTAGCATGTTTTACCTAAAGAAAACCGCAAACTGAATGTTTTTGCACAACCTTTGAAACAGTACGTCGGAACTGAATTAATGTAATTAATATGCAGAAAGATGCCGTCTATATTAAATATATTTTAAATGTAAGGTAATTGAATAGTAGGTAGTCTCGATATTAGGTACACAGTAGGTATGCTGATTTTTTTTAAAACCACATAGTGGCGACATCTTTACAAAGGGCATGACAGCACAGGTGTAGTAAATGTCAATCGTATTCCTTTATGGAAAACTTTTTAGTATGATAAATATAGAATTCAAAGTTATAACAGTCAAACTACATAGACTGTCACCTACTCGTTTGTACAAAGGAGACAAATTCCAGGTACAGGTACAGGTACAGGTACACCCACTTAACATATATAAGACATGGAAAGTTGGACTTTATATTCATAATAAAAAATTGTGCCTATGGGTATCATTTTTCTGAATTGATAAACAAAGGTGTGTCTTTACAAAATGTCGTGTTTCGACGATGGATGGAGTTATCACTGAGTCAACTGTCAATGAATCTTTAGGATTATGCAAAGGTTCATAGCACACTAATCTTTCCTTAGTTACATCACACCCATAAAAGAGACCCTGATTATAAATTCGGCACGACTTGATTCCAAAATCTTTACTCAGTAAAAAAAGTAAAAATCAACAAAAACTCAGCCCAAACCGATATTGAATCATGTAGCCGCTTCGCGGTACCTAACGCGGTACTAATGAGGTAGTTGTGTCTGATCGCTTTTATTCAGTTATAGGTTATCAATAGATAGATAGGCAGGTTCTAGTATCGGTTTTCCACATCAAAGCTTGTATCAAATTTATCCACATCAAACGCTACAAATGACGGCGAATAGTTCAACAGTTTCTATTCTGTCAGTTAGGACATTATTTACTGTTTTCACCGAACAAAGTTTCGAAATTATTGAATACTTACCAACCGTGTTCAGTTATAGTTTACTTGTGTACTTGTAAATGAAATCTAGTATTTAGTAGTCGAGTAGTGCTAATGTATAGTTGTCGTCTGTCGTTGTTGGAATATAAAACCATCTACCTGTTACTACATAATGGAACGAAATGTAATGGAATAAGTTACTAATAACAAAACAATTTGGCATAGTTACACCTCCATAGTTGATGCAGCACATCGTATTTTGTGTCGAATTTCGTCGAGCGATTTGCTCAACTATTTTTGACTTGATTTAGGTATATAAGTACTTCACAAAAAATAAAGTAACGACCAGCCACACTTATAAAACCAAGAGAATTAACTAGTCTTAATCCACTTTAAATAATTTTTAACTCATTTTTGACACCCAATATTCTATACACGTAGGCACACATTCAACACCTATTTTAGCCGTGCTACAAAGAGCTACGGAGGAGTGCGAAGAGGTTTAATCTCACGCCCTCGCATTCTGGCATACTTAAACAGGTACCTACGGGGTGCGGTGCCAGAAGACCTCCCCGTGGTGCACCCTGGGTGCGGGCGACAGTCTCCCTAGCGGGGGTGATAGGGTTGGAGTGACTGTCGCCCGCAGCAGACTTCTGGACTGGGCGGGCGAACCCGACAGGGTTCTGGAGGCGGCGGGCTGTGTGCTCATAGCCCGCGCTTCCGTGGGGCGTTTCTCCGCCTGTCTCTCTGAACTTAGCAGAGAGCGTGGCGGAGAGGCAAGGGCGGTGCTCGTTGTGCACTCACCCTGCCAGCGAGCAGCATCGGGACACAAGCTGTCCCCGATTGCAGCCGTCGATATCGTAATCCGTAAGGAGGTCACGGTCACGTTTTGTGACTCTGAACGGGACGAGGGTCTTGGCTTGGTCGCCCGGACCGCGAGGAAGATAACCTCTATAAAAAATTCCTCCAATACTAAGTTCTGGTGCGCGGCGAGAGTATGCATGGCTGAGGAGTAGTGTCAGTCGCGAGCGCACCCCCAGCTAGGGGACCAGTGGAACCTCTAGTTGGGAAACAAATGAACACTTACCCAGGTACAGGGGGCACTGCCTGGGTGGACCGATTATTTCCCCCATACTCGTGGGAACTGTATGGAGAATATAAATTTACCTAAACAAAAACCACAAGACGAGAAGGAGGGTGCGGGTGGGCTTGGCTCGCCTGCAGTAGTAGGAGAAGGGAGCCCAAGTGGCTCCGGGACTCGTGGTGGGGCGCTGGACTCGTCCAGCAGGCCCCACACACGGGAGTCCAGTCGGAGGGGGTCGGACTCAGAGTCCGACACAACATTAGCGGAGCGGCTGAGCGTGAGCTCGAAAGGCTCACGCCGCCGCGCGACGGGGACGTTCAAACGCCCCAGGCTGGAGGAGGACAGTTTGTCCCCGTCCTCCGGCGCTCAGGAGGCGCCTCCCCCAAGGTCCCCACGGCAGCGCGGGGTAGGGGCGGCAAGGGCAGCGGTCGCCGGAAACCGGCACCAGCTGCCTGCGCGGAGTCAGCCGAACAGTTGGCCGCGGAGGGCAGGGCTCTCTCAAGCGCTGTCCGTTCGGAGTCCTCTGCGGCCGAGATGTCCGGCGTGGAGGTGTCGGAGGGCGAGCGCGGCTCTGAGAGCGAGAGCTGCTCCGGGGGCCTCCAACAGGCCATTACGGCGGAGCTCTACAAGCTGGCGATGGGGAAATCCCAGCCGGTTAGGTTCCGCCTCCTCAAGGCGGCGGCGGCCACAATAACGGAGGCGGCCTTGGAGCAGTGTGCGGCGCCCACTGCGGGAAAGGTGCGCTCCGAGCTGGCCGAGATGCGGCGAGAGCTGGCGCGCTTGGCGGCCTCCAATGCGGCTCTGGAGTCCGAGCTGCGGACGGCCAGGGCCGAGCTCGCCGCTGCTCGCGGCAGTCGCCCCCAGCCCCCGGCGGAGGCCGACGTAGTCGGACTGCTGCGGGCGGAGTTGGCTGCCTTCCAGCGACGTTTCGACGTGCTGGAGGGCAGGCTCTTGCGCCCCCACTCGCGGCGAGTCAGGTCGCCCCCGCGGTCCCGCGGTCGTACGCGGCCGCTGCGGCCAAGCCTTCGACCTCGAGTCAGGCTAGCCGCAGCTCCCAACCGCCGGCAAGGGCGCGACCGGCTGCCCCAGCGAGGGCCTCGGCGCCCCCGCCGGCGCAGACCCCAGCTGCGCCGACGACGCCTGCGCCTGCGCCCGCTGGGCGCAAAAAGAGGAGGGGCACTCCGGCCCAGCAGGCTGGGGTTGCGGCGGCGGCGGCGGAACCCGCCCCGCAAGCAGAGGACGGCGGCGGGTGGCAAATCGCCGGCGAGGCGAGGAGAGTCGCCAAGGAGGGCCGGAAGCGCCGAAAAAAGGCGCAGCGGCAACGACGGCAGCAGCAGCGCAGGGAGAAACGCGCTGCTGCCTTGCTCCTCGCCCCTAAGACCGCGGCTGTAGTAATTACACTGCAGCCCGAGGCGGTCAACAGGGGCGTTACGTATGGCGACGTCCTCGCCAAATTAAAGGGGGCGGTGACTCCTGCGGAGTTCGGGGCCCCGGACGGGTTCGCGGTCAAGGTGACCGCTACAGGAGCCCGTCTTTTGGAGGTCCCCGGCGCGACCAGCGGCCCATCGGCCGACGCCCTGGCCGAGAGGCTTAGGGCGTGCCTCGGTGCAGACGAGGCCCGCGTGTCCAGGCCCACCAAATGCCTGGATGTCAGGATCTTGGGCCTGGACGACTCCGTAACGGAGACGGAGGTGGTGGCCGCTGTGGCCAGGACGGGAGGGTGCCCTGCTGACCAAATCAAGGCAGGCGCCATCCGCCCGGACAACTCGGGGCTGCGCACTGTTGTGGTCAGCTGCCCCGTCACAGCGGCCAAGAAGCTGAAGGAGGGCAAAAGGCTCTTGGTGGGATGGGTCTCGGCGCAGGTCAAGCTGCTCGAGACCCGGCCTCTGAGGTGCTACCGCTGTCACGTGGGGGAGCACGTGAGCGTCAAATGCACCTCGGAGGTGGACCGCAGCGACTGTTGCTTCCGCTGCGGTCGGCCCGGTCACAAGGCCGGCTCGTGCTCCGCCCCGCTGCACTGCAATGCATGTGCGGCGGCTGGTAAGCCGGCCAATCACCGGGTCGGGAGCAAAGGCTGCTCCCCTCCCGCCAAACCCAAGGGCAAAGGTAGGCCCTCCGCCGCCCCTGCCGTTTCCGCCGCCGCCGCCGCCACTGCCACCGCAGTCGCCGCTGCCGCCACTGAGGAGGTCGGAATGGACTGCCAATAATGGCCCCATTCCGCCTCCTCCAGGCGAACATCAACCACTGCGCCGCTGCTCAGGATCTCCTGCTCCAGAGCATGGCGCAGTGGTCGATCAATGTCGCCGTGGTCTCCGAGCCGTACTTTGTCCTGCCCAGGGATCACTGGGTGGCGGACCTGGACGGCTCGGTGACCATCATCTCGTCGGCCGCCGCCGGTACCCCGACTCTTGAGGCTGCTCAAAGAGGCCGGGGTTGTGTCGCAGCACGGTTCGGAGAGCTCGCTGTGGTGGGCGTGTACTTCTCTCCGAACCGAACTCTCGCCGAGTTCCACAACTCCTTGAGGGAGTTGGTCACCGTCGTCGTCGGGTTCCGTTCCCTCCCCGTGCTCGTCCTCGGGGACTTCAACGCCAAAAACTTGGCTTGGGGTTCCCGGTTCACCGACGTCCGGGGTAGGATGGTGGAAGACTGGGCCCTTGAGACGGGCCTAGTCGTCCTGAACCGGGGTTCTGTCCCCACGTGCGTGCGGATGCAGGGCGAGTCGGTGGTGGACATCTCGTTCGCCAGCCCTGCTCTGTCACCGCGTATTGTTGACTGGCGCGTCATGGAGGAGGTGGAGACGTACTCCGACCACCGGTATATCCGGTTCGACGTCTCCGCCGAGTCCGCAGACCCGCCGGTCAGACAGGCCCCATGTGGCCCGCGTTGGGCGCTGAAACAGCTGGACCGGGAGCTGCTCCTGGAAGCCGCCATCGTGCAGGCCTGGGTGATACCACAGGTCAGGCCTGCCGACATAGACGATGAGGCCAAGTGGCTCCAGGACGCCATGTCCAGGATCTGTGACGTGGCGATGCCCCGGATCCGGTCGAGGCAACAAAAGCGCCAGGTGTACTGGTGGTCGCAAGAGCTAGCAGCTCTACGCAAGGCGTGCACTGCTGCGCGACGCCAGTACACTAGGCACCGCAGGCGCCGCATCCGTCCTCCTAATGCGGAGGCGAGAGAGGCGGAGTTGTACGAGGGATACAGGGCGGCCAAGGCCCTCCTCAAGGTGGAGATATTGCGGGCCAAGGAGGAGGCCCGCCGAGAGATGCTGGGGACTCTGGACAGAGATCCGTGGGGACGCCCGTACCGGATGGTACGCGACAAGCTCCGCGCTTGGGCTCCCCCGCTCACCCAGAGTCTCCGGCAAGAAGTCTTGGAGGAGGTGATTGGCACCCTGTTCCCTCGACTGTGGAGGGGGTTCACCCCTCCGTATATGACTCCGCCCCCTGCGGTGCCCGACGCGGGCTACAGCGACGACGACGACGACATCGTCCCAGAGGTGACCGAGGCAGAATTGAGAGCGGCGGTGCGCCGGATGGGCGCCAAGAACACCGCCCCAGGACCCGACGGCCTGCATGGCAAGGCATGGGTCCTGGCCTCAGAGGCTCTCGGGCCTCGATTGATTGGTCTCTACAGCGCATGTCTGGAGAGAGGCCAGTTCCCGCTTCTCTGGAAAGCGGGAAAACTGGTCCTCGTGCGGAAGACGGGGCGCCCTGCGGACTCTCCGTCCGCGTACCGGCCCATAGTGTTGCTCGACGAGGTGGGGAAAGTCTTCGAAAGAATCATTTCGAACCGCCTCGTCGCGCACCTGACGGACATTGGGCCGGACTTGTCGGACGGCCAGTTCGGCTTCCGCAGAGGGCGCTCCACGGTGGACGCCATCATGCGCGTTAGAGACCTCACGACGGGGACTGCAGTGTCCAGGGGTAAGGTCGTAGTGGCGGTGTCTCTGGACATCGCCAACGCCTTCAACTCCCTGCCCTGGAGCTGCATCTTGGAGGCACTCCGATATCATCGGGTGCCTACCTACCTCCGTCGTGTAATCGAGGCTTACCTGACGGACAGGTCCGTCAGCTACCCCGGTCACCGGGGCGAGTGGAACCGGCGAGAGATGTCACGCGGTGTTCCACAAGGTTCGGTTCTGGGGCCGCTCCTGTGGAACATCGGCTATGACTGGGTGCTGCGCACCGACCTCCCGAACGGCGTTAGCACAATATGCTACGCCGACGACACGCTGGTGCTAGCGCACGGGAGGTCGCACCAGGCGGCGGCCGACTTAATGGCGACAGCGGTTGCGACAGTCGTTGAGAGAATCCGGCAGTTGGGACTCGAGGTGGCGCTCCACAAGTCCGAGGCCATGTGTTTTCATGGCCGCGGGAACGCGCCACCTCCGGGTGGGTCCCAAATAACGGCGGGAGGAGTTACCATCGACGTCGAGACGACGATGAAGTACCTAGGACTCGTCCTCGACAGTCGGTGGAACTTCATAGAACACTTCCGACGTTTGGCCCCAAAGTTGGAGAGGACGGGGGCTGCGTTTAAACGCATCCTCCCCAACCTCGGGGGCCAAACGCCTCCTGCCGGAGGTTATACGCCGGGGTCGTGCGGTCCATGGCCCTCTACGGCGCCCCTGTTTGGGCGCCAAACCTGTTGCGGCGTCCCGCTCGGACGCTGCTCATGGCACAGAGGGTCATGGCGATCCGAATGATCCGCGGATACCGCACGATCTCTGGGGAGTCGGCGAACCTCCTTGCCGGATTACCGCCGTGGGATCTGGAGGCGAAGGTGCTCGCGCGCGTGTACGGCATGCGCGCGGAGGCACGTCGCCGGGGCGAAACCCCGCTGCCGCGCCAAATAGGTGCGTGGCGGGATGAGCTCCGGCGCGATCTCATGGCGGAATGGCAGCAACGACTGTCGCAACCGAGGGCTGGGCTCGCTGCCATCGCAGCGGTAAGTCCCCTCTTTGAGGAGTGGCTTGAGAGACGCTACGGACATGGAAGTTTCGGGAGGTACCTGTGTCTGATGGGGCGGGAGGAAACGCCCGGGTGTCATCACTGCGAGGACCGCCCTGAGGACACGGTGGAACACACGGTGGGAGAATGCCCTTCGTGGGCTGAGCACCGCCGTGTCCTCAGGGAAGTGATCGGCGATGGCGACCTCTCGCGTCCGGGCCTAGTGCAGGCCATGATGCGGAGCGAGGGGGACTGGGATGCCGTCTCCTCCTTTTGCGAAGCAGTGATGCTAGCTAAGGAGGAGGCGGGACGCGTGAGGCAGCGAAGCGCTGCCTCCTCGCAACCCAGCCATCGCGAAGGACACACCGGGCGTCGGGGATCGCGAGACGATCTCCGGCCACCGTAAGCGCGGGCCTGCGGACGGCGAGCATGGGTGGCTCCCCGTCCGACCAGAAACAGACCCGAGCGTACGGCGCGTCGCGTTCCGCGCGCGCCTCAAAGAGCCATCAGACCACCACAGATGGGGCCCAATACGGCCGATGCCGATTCGGAGTCGCGGAGAACCTAACGGGTAACCGGGGCTCCGGCTCGACGTGCAGGAGAAGGAACGGGGTGGTTTTTAGTCAGTAAGAGTCTGACACTCCCTCCCGCCTCACCCAGGCGGGAGAAGTCATTCGATGATTTTCCCCCCTTAAAAAAAAAAAAAAAAAAAAAAAAAAAAAAACAGGTACCTACCTCAATACTAATATTTTGGAAAACAACGTGGGTGTACAATTATAACGATACCAAGAAACCCCATTCAATAAAATATTATCTTGACATTTTAGGTAAGGAGGCCTATGCCGATTTGTTTTTCAAATCAGCTTATTGTACTTGTTTATAATTTTGTGGGTGGATTAATTTTAGTTTTTAAAAATGACAGACTATGAAATCTAAGTTATCTTGTTTTTTTATGGAATAGGAGGCAAACGAGCAGACGGATCATCGGGTAAGCGATCAGCGCCGCCCTTTGACATCCGCAACACCAGAGGAGTCATAGGTGCGTTGTCAACGTGTATTACTATTGTGTTGTTATATCTAAATCTTGCACCCTAAGTAAGAATACATGAGGACTTTAAAAAAATATGTATAGACGTGTCTTAGCCCTCGATCCTTATCGCGGTGTATTGAGAACACCCAGTGTTCACATAGTTCACAGTTTTGCCCTAGAAAGTGATATTTATTGTAGTTGAAGCACTTACGTGGTTTGCCTAAATTATATCCTTTTTGTTTGTAATGTTCGTTCGTAAAAACAAGAATTTTAACTGTCTCGTTATTAGAAAGCCTTTCGTACGATTCCGGAAAATTTTGAAAGGTACTACATACTTCATCTAGCACCTATCAGGAATTTTAATCTATAGGTAATGGAATTAGATTTGATCACTAGGTACTAAGAATATTCTCTTGGCTGGTTCTCGTCTAGAGTTGTCAAAGAATATACTTACTTAGGCCAAAAAATTTCAATGAGTGATATAGTGTCAAAAGAAATTGATACAAGAGTTGGAAACGCATGGAGATGTTACTGGCGACTAAAAGAGATAATGGAGAACAAAGAAATCAAGATGTCAGTCAAATCAAAACTTTACAATACCTGCGTACTACCTGTCCTAACCTATGGCTGCCAAACCTGGGCTCTCACTAAAGCGCTAACCAAAAAACTGGAAACTTGCCAGACAGCGATGGAGAGAAGCATGTTAAATTTGAGGAAATCAGACAGAGTACGTAACAAAACCATCAGAAACCGCACTAAAATACAAAATGTCACAACTAGGGTACGGAAACTTAAATGGCAATGGACGGGGCATATGATTAGAGGCATCGCAAAGTGGAACCGAAACATAGTGTATTGGTATCCTAGAGACAAGAAAAGAAAACGTGGCCGACAGATTAGAAGGTGGGAAGACGAAATAAAGGCGACAGCGGGAAAAACATGGACAAGAAAAGCTCTAAATCGAGCAGAATGGAAAAAAATGGAGGAGGCCTTTGCCAAAGCTGGGCAAACAGATAAAGATGTCAATGCCATCAATTAAGCTGAGACGTTAAATTAAGTCCAGTTTGTAAAATTGTTCTGTTGTTCTTATCTTTATCTGAATAAAGGCTATTATTATTATTATGTATGTCTTTACCGTTCACGGGACCACAGGGTCCCGGTGATTTGGGAGGCGTACGAGGGGCCGAAGCCAACTGCGCAGAGGCCCTTTAGACAACTTTAATATAAATGTAATGGACACACAAACCGGCGACTATCCCTGTATGCACTATGGAAATGCACCCAAGGACAGTCCCCGGTTAGTGTAGAACTATTGTGAATAATGGAATGAAAAGGTAGGGCTATGGATGGGTTGCTGTGGACTGGGAAATTGAGAACTATGGATGACTATGGCGCCTGCCAAAACAATGTAATTATTACACGTAAAAATGGCAGGCGGAGACTCGCCAACTCACCGACCGGGCCCCGGGAATGGTTGCTAGATATAGCAACAAAGGGGCAACGAGAATGTGAGTGGCTGAAGGGTTAAGAAACTACCACCGCTTTCTACTCAGATCATCTGCTCCAGCCGAAGCCTCCTGCATCCCTGGCCCACTCGCGACTTACGAATAGTTTCTTACCCTCCGAGCAGGATCACTGCTCTCGCGACTCCACTCTGGACGGCCAATGAAGGCAAGCCAGAGGTGGAAGACCTGTTCCTTGTCATCGTTCACTCCAGCCAGCCAATTAAGGCAAGCCGGAGAAGAAGGAACGGTGACTTCTCCCTGGAGCACTCGGGATGATGATAGCCCGCGGGATCGCTAATGCCCGTCACCTCGCCTCAAGGTGCCCTGCGGGCTTATTATTATTATTATTTTTGGTAGTTTACTTTTTCTCAGCTCTGAAAGCTGGTATTCACCTACATTCACGGGCCAGGGCCAAGTGAATATAGGGTGTGGTGTGTAATTATGTGTTTGTAGTGTCTTCTTCCAACTGCATAAACTTTCGGACTATCCTGCATGTGTTTAATATGGCTGCTTTCTGTAGTGTAATATAGGTAGTATCTTTTAGGTCTATGAGTTTCAGGCTATTGTGCAGGTGCTTGGGTATCACACCCGTGGTGGAGACAACAATAGGGACTATATACACTTTTTCTTGTCTCCATATCCTAGCGACTTCTTCTTTTAATTCTGCATATTTACTTATTTTTTCTCCAATAGTTTTTAATAAATTGTGAGTATTTGGAACTGCAATATCTATTAAGTATGTAATGTTATTTATTTTATCTCGTAGGGTTATGTCAGGTCTATTGTAGTGGATGGTTCTGTCTGTTAAAATGGCTCGATCGTAGTATAGTTTGTGTGTGGTATTTTCTAATACGTTTTCTGGTATGTACTTATAATAAGGTGTGTTTGTGTCCTGTATGAGTTTATGTTTGATTGCTAGGTTCTGATGGATGATGTTTGCTAGTTGATTATGTCTATGAGTGTAGTCTGTTTGAGTAAGTGTTGTGCATGCTCCTGTAATGTGTTGAATGGTCTCTGGCTGGGTGTGACATTTGCGGCATTTGTCGTTTGTAATTGTAGGGTCCTTGATGATAAATTTTCTATAATTTTTCGTACTAATTATCTGGTCTTGTATAGCAATTACAAATCCTTCGGTTTCCGGAAATAAATTACCTACTTTAAGCCATTTATTGGAAGCTATTGTGTCTATATGTGCCTGTTCAAGGTCATGAGGGTGACGGCCGTGTAATACTTTCTTCTTCCAGTCTTCTAATTTTTGTGTCTGTGGGTCGTTGTTAACGTCGTATGCTAGGTTTGGTTCATGTAAGTTGAGGGGTGTGTAGTTGGCGTCGTTTGTAACGATGGCTTTGTGTATGTTGCTTGTATTGGATTTTGCGTGGAAAAATAATTTTAATTTTATGATCTGTTTCTGCCAAAGGTGGTGGATATCTATAAGGCCTCTCCCCCCATGTTGTCGCTTAATTGTTAACCTCTCTATTGCGGATTTGGGATGTAGGTTGTTATATTTGGTAAGTGTAGTGCGTGTACTTCTTTCTAATTGGTAGATGTCAGTTTTCGACCAATTAATTACACCAAAGGAGTAGGTTAATATAGGGATCGCGTAGGTATTCAGTGCTTTTATCAAATGTTTACTAGATAGTTGAGTTTTACATAATGCGCTTACTCTATTTTTATATTCATTACATAAAGTGTTCTTAATTGTTTTATGATCTAACCCTTTGAGTTGTCTGTAACCTAAATATTTATAGAAGTCATCTGGTTCCATAGCAGTAATAACGTCCATATTGTTTATAGTATAGTCTCCTGGTTTAATTTTGCCGCGAATGATGTGTATTGTTTTGCATTTGTCCAACCCAAATCTCATATTAATGTCCCTGCTGAATTTTGTTGTAATATCTATTAGTGTTTTCATTTCTTTTTCCGTTTTTGAATATAACTTTATGTCATCCATATAGATAAGGTGGGAGATAGTGGTTATTTCTGTGGTGTTAGAAAGACAATAGCCGGCTTGGCTACAGTGAAGTAAGTGGGATAGAGGGTTAAGGGCGAGACAGAACCACATTGGGCTAAGGGAGTCACCCTGGTAAATACCTTTTTTTATACTAATCTGTCGAGTTGTTACAGTATTATTGCGATAGTTTAATTGAAGAGTGGTTTTCCATTGTGACATTACATTTTTCAGAAATGTTATAATTGTGGGGCTTATTTTATAAATCTGTAATATTTGTATTAACCAGGAATGTGGGATGCTATCAAACGCTTTTTTATAATCGATGTAGGTGCAATGCAAATTTTTATTTTTCGTGGCAGCGTGTTTATGTATCACAGAGTCTATAACTAGTTGTTCCTTACAGCCCATGTGGCCCCGCCTGCATCCTTTTTGCTCTTCCGCTATTATGTTGTGTTGTTCTATATGTTTGTTGATTTTTGTAGTGATTGTGGATGTTATAATTTTGTACAATGTGGGTAGGCATGTGATGGGCCTGTATTGGGAAGGTTGTGATGTATACTGTGTTTTCGGCAGCATGTAAGTTATTCCAGTGGCAATGAATTCTGGTATGTTCTGTTTTCCTAAAATGATGTCCGTTATATTTTTAGCTAAAATTTTATGTAGGGATTCTAATTTTTTGTACCAATAATTATGTATCTTATCAATACCGGGCGACTTCCAGTTATGGAGTTTTGCGGTGATATTAGTTATATCAGACTCAGTAACCTCTACAAAGTCCATTTCTTCCAATGAACTCCATCTGGCTGCTTCGTCTGATATCCAATCTGATTTATCATTATGTTGTGCTTCATCTTCCCATATACCTGACCAAAATGCCTCGAGTTGTTCTGTTATTGGTAATTCTATGTTAGTATCAGGTGTTGTTTGTGCTTTTGTTCGTAGATTTCTGTAAAAACTCTTTTCATTCATAGCAAATGTCGAATTATGAGTCCTGCGTTCTTGTGCTTTTTTGTACCGTTTTAGTCTATGGGATTTTAATGCCAATTTTTGTTTCAAAGTATCTAAAAATTCTTCCGGTTTCCTATTGTCTTTTTCGTGTCTCGTGTGTGTAGTGTATCTTTTGTTTCTGAATATAGCTTCTACTCTTTTAATTACTTTGTTTGAACGATTGTTATTTATGTATTGTGTTAATCTACTACAGTCTGCTCTAAGTTTCTCTATATCTCTTTCTAGCCTAATTTGCCATGCTGGCTTATTGTTAGTTTTACTTTTCGTGTTGCCTGTGTAATCCGTGATTTTATAATTAAATTCTTCAGAGATTACCAATGCTGTGCAGTAAATCAATGTGTGTACGTCTGTTAGTTTAGTGTCTTCAGTAGTATATTGGATGAGGATATTTTTGTTAAATATATTGACAAGTTGTTGTAGTTTTGGTGAGTACCTAAGCTTGGGCAGTTTAGGCCGTACTGCCGGGTTCATCCCGGAATATAAATTAAGTGTTGTTTTAAATGTATCGTGTAGTTGTTGTATATGTGCGTCAGATAGCAAATTTTGATGAATGTCAGCTTGAGTGTCAATATCATTTTCTATTGTTATAGTCAAGTTCTCAGTTTGTGTAGATGTATGTATGCTATGAGAGTGTGCTTGTGATTGATAGATTGAGAGAGTTTGAGTGTTAGATTCTGATTGAGTAGTAGGTGTTAGAGAGTACGAGGATGATTGTTCTTCTTGTATGTTTGGTGTTAATACGTTGTGATTGTTAATGTTTTCGACATTTTCTAATTCTAATTGTATGCGGACTTCTTCTTTTAACTGGTCTATCTCGCCTTGGGACAAAAGTTTGTTTCTAACTATAACTCTTCTTTGATCTGCAATTCTTTGTTCTGAGACTATAACATCTGGATATTGTTGAGAGAAAAGTTGATGCAGTTGTTGTCTGTATGTAGTCATGTCGGTCTCTAACTTTGTAATATGTAGGTAGGTTCGCATGATGAATAGGTTAACTTCTTTACTCCATCTCATGCGAACTCTTGTTTTTCCGGCCTTGGTGGACGCGGGTAAGAAGGTAGACACCTCCCGCGCAACAGTCAAGGTCGGATTCGTGTCAACTGTGTTCAAATTAGCAATGGGAAGTGATGATGATAATACAGGGGACGATGGTAAAGATGGTGATGGTGACCTGGATGGTACGTATGATACTGTGCTTGGACTGAACGGTTCTACATGGGTGTTAGTCCTGTCCGTTAGTCTGCCACCATCGTCAGTGATATCGGCTGTAGTTTGTTTGTTGATGGGAGCCCGCCTGTTCAACTCCACACCACCGACGGATCGCATGCTGAAACACCCAGCGTCAGCTCCAGGTGTGCCCCGGCGATCGCCCCCGGGCAGCGGCCCTATACGTTTCCTCTTTGAACGAGTCTCCATTTTGAATGGGTATCCAGAGCCACGTTAGCCACGCCAGTAATTTCGTAATCGTGTGTCCGCCCCCCACGTGATCAGATGGTCGATCAGGACGTGTGGTTGTTTAGGGGGCTTATTATTATTATTATTATACTAAGAATATTATTTGCAGTCGGTAGTGCGCCTGCCGGGCAACGCGTAACTCGGGTTCTATTCCCGGGTCGGGCAAAGTATTACTGGGGTTTGAAAAAAATCACAGTATGGATTCTGGAATTGTGCCCGGTATATGGCAGTAGGCTCACCCCTATTACGTGGGACTTATGAAAAGTGGGTGTTACATTGTATACATACAGTGTCATTAACTGCCATAATATGTACCTGCTACCTGCCACTTCGGGATAAAAGGCGTAATGTTATGATGATAATGATGTAGAGGTACAATAGTCTATTTCGAAGGTCAGATAGAGACCTTGTTATGACTTTTGCACAGGCGAATTGGTTCACTAAGACAATCTTAAAAATTCACATAACATTCAAGTTTACACCTGGTCGTTTCTGGAAAATGATGGTTGCCGATAAAGAGTCAGCTCTTTATACGACCTTATTACATTACATAACAAAAATAGCGACACAATAAGCAAGATAAGTACTTTTTCTTCAAGTTTCATAAAAGTTAGAAGTTGAAGTACCCAATATCCTCACGATAATATGGCTCTTTATCTTCTTTATTACCCCAGAAATCTTCAGTTCTGAGAAGGCATAAACTTAACTACATGGGTTTGTAAAACTTTTAGTTTCCATAAAATGTATACCAGATACTTGTTTAGACTTATACCGTTTTCTTAGAAATTGTTCGTATGGGTACGAACTACTTTTTTGATTTGAATAAAATCAAAATCTGGTGAAGTTTGTATGAAGTCCCGGCTGCCTTAGATATCAGACGCCTAACTTCTAAACTAATATAAAAACATTTTTTTTTTACGTGTGCCATTTATTATGTTAGTATTGAGCAACAACATAACAAATCAGATTAAATTGACTTTAAATAGGTAATTTTCTATTTCATTTATGCAAAATATAGAAAATACTCAGAATTTGGCAATACTTTTGTCCTCAAATACTTAATGTGCTTACCATTTTACTAAATACTAGCTGAACCCGCGATTTTGTTCACTTGAAATAGTGATTCACAGTTCCTCCCCCGTAGTTAATAGCATGATAATATATACCCTATATGTTGACCAAACCTGCTAGTAATATCCATGCAGCATTTTTGAATTTATCCCGGACATACATACAGACAAACAGACAAAAAAATCTAAAATCCTTATTTTTTGTTTCGGTATCGACAGTAGATCACGCCCACAGCATTATTTTAAAAAAAATATTTAATGTACAGTTTTGACTTTCCTACGATTTTATTACTTTACTAAATACGTGTTTACTTTAAGTGTGGATAAAATATTATCAACATGAAGTATTTTGATATTTTATGTTTAAACCATCAAAATTTTTATTCCTCACAGAAATGCGTATTCACAATCTACTCAGTCATGCAACTTTTATTTTATTCAGCAATTGGATACGAATACAATTGGATACGAATACAATTGGATACGGTATTGCACAAATAGGCTTCCATACAATTACTTTTTGCTTTTCACTGCAATGGCTGTCAGATGCAGATATGTTTTTATGAAGGATATTTTTATTCCGTTCTATTAGCTTTTTAAGGTCACTGTTACTAAAAGATATTAATCTATCGATAGTTCTTCAATAACTCTGAAAGAAATGTTACTCGGATTTACAAAAACCATAATATTTATGGAAGTTATTAGTTACGCCGCATTTTATATAGATTATAAACACAAATAAGTACCTATGTACTGTTATAAAATTACTTTAGCATTTTGGCTGGACTTTTCATTTCGTGTCACAAATGATTTAGTTCGTAAAGCTAATTATTAATTATATAGTCTGAAAGTTAATTCCTAGTGTCTATTAAGCTTCCCAGTTCAGTATTGTGGCTGAATAAAGTCTATACATTTTACGAAACAATAGAGACCATTCAGTTTCAAATTAGTTCTATACAACGCATTGTTAACGCATTGTAGGTACCTACCTCTACATTGTTAAAAATTGCAGCCTAAACATTTAATTATTATAAAGTTACAAAAATCTCATTCGAACGATGTAGAACGAGTGACTTTGACTTCAGTGCTTGATACAATGTTCCTTTTGTGCCTCTGATTTATTTCGGTAAGCTCCAACTTCAAAATAAGAGTTATGAAACGTAACAATGAATAAATTACAAGAGATTAAATATGTCTGCCTCCATAATACTGCCTCATTGGCCGAGTGGTCGCGACTGCCGGGCAAAGGGTCTCGCGTTCGATTCCCGGGTCGGGCAAAGTATTACCGGGTTTTAAAAAAAATCAATAGTAGCACGGAGTCTGGAACTGTGCCCGGTATATAGCAATAGGCTCACCCCCTATTACATGGGACTCATAACATAGTAAAAAGTGTTGTTTCATTGTATAGTGGCATAATGTGCATATCTACCATCCTCCTGGGGGATAAAAGGCGTGATGTTATGATGTTATGTAGATTAAATATGAGTACATGTAACTGAGTTCAAACTACTAAAAAATTCCAGGGCCAGGTACTGCACCTGACCCGGGAATTAAATGCGTGGCCATGACGTGACCACTACCAACGAGGAAGTACATTTATTCAGTCAATAAAAAGAAATACATTTTACATAGCTATGTATGGACATAAATGAAATACCTATAGAAGAATAACGATATTTTTGCTAAATTATATATTAGGTAATCTTTAATAAGTTTGTACAAAAAATAGCAAATACATACAGTCAAGTTATTTTCTATAGATATAATGTTCAGTGTTATTTTCCAACAATAAGTTAGTGACAAGACTGCGAAGCTTGAGCCTTGTTACGAGCTCAATACTTTTGTTCGCTCGGCTAATCATGTTTACATGCATCGACAAGAAACGATGAAGTCGCAACATAATACCGCAGATTTTATCAACAACACATGTCATATTATATGGAACTAATATTAAATACTAGAGCTTATTAAGTTTGTTTGCATTTTCTTTTTCATTCTAGTTCTATGATTACTGACTTTATGATTTTTGACTGCCTCGTTGGCTGAGTGGTCACAAGTGCGACTGCCGGGCAAGGGGTCTCGGGTTCGATTCCCGGGTCGGGCAAAGTATTACTGGAATTTTTCAAAAATCTCAGTGGTAGCACGGTGTCTGGAATTGTGCTCGGTATATGGTAATAGGCTCACCCCCTATTACATGGGACACAACATAAATAGTGAAAAGTGGGTGTTACATTGTACAGTGGCATTAAGTGCCGTAATGTGCACCTCTGCCTACCCCTTCGGGGATAAAAAGGCGTGATGTTATGTGTTCTATGATTACTTTTTTCAAAGACGACATTCAAATGAGAAGTAAACCTCCCGTTGTCTTAATAGTTCTTTTTTTATAGAGGGGGAAACTAGGCGTAGAGTAAAAATACTAGGGCGGGTGGGATTCTTACTTTACTAAAACCACCCCGGTGGCAACCATCATCACCTATGAGGGGCACTGAGTCCTCTATAATAGACCTGCTCCGGAACATAGTTCTAGGTACTATACCTATAAGTACAAGCCGCATCAAATTCCGTTGCGTAGTTTTAAAGATCTAAGCATACATAGGGACCGACAGACGGCGGATCACGACTTTGTTTTATACTATGTAGTGATTTAAGCGTGTTTACAGTACCTACCAAATTAAAACAACGTGTTTAGGTACTCCGTGTTCTAAAGCAAATACAAGAGTCATTTTATTTGACCATACGAGACTTGACTTTGTAATTGTATTAGCACTAACTACTTCTACTTAGGTTTGATAGACCTTACTAAAACTTTATTGAACCATGTATTACCTAATGTCGGGGTATTGTTCCGTATCTCAACTTTGGCTTCGCATAGACGAAACTTGGCTTACCAAACAACAGTACTAGTCCCTAACATATAACTGAAACTGGAAGGTCGCCAGCCCGTACGTTAAATACAGGAACGAAGTCACTCAATCATACGTAATATTGTAGAAGTATTTACCGTAAAACACACAGAGCTACATATACCTGAATTCAAACTTAATTTTATAATCCTGAATGTTGATATTTGTTGTAAACTCCACTGTCCGATTTTCCTCTTGTCAATTATTATTAATATTATATAAAATAATCCGGTAACATGAACCTTATCAGATTTACATTGAAAAGGTGACAATAAAATCATTAACGTTAAATAGTTGAATCGAATAATTATATTGTTAAAAATATCAAATCGATATACAATCCAACAAGACTATAAATAGATTTTACGTCCAGTCATCGTCAAAACTTAACTGATCAATCAACAATCGAAACTCTATAGCTGTTTGATCGATTGTTTCATAGTTAGTCCATCACTCAAGCTTCCCAAACCGATAATCGAGTGTGAGTCTTACTAACCCAACAACGCAATTATAGCGTTCATGTGTTAACGTCCAAAGTTGTACAGGAAACCGACCTCAACAAACTTGGGTACGATGACAATTATTTGATAAGGACTGCCATTATACACGGCAAATGACCAGAAGATTCAATATCGTTAATCACATATACCGGTTTACCATGTAATATCAGTACAATGCAAATATAATCAGTTCGGCAGGTATAATTAACATACAAGCATTAATTGCTTGAAGATAACAGTATGACATACGTTGCTATCATACGATCATGTCAAGATAACAACTGTTACAGTTACATTACGACCGAATTGCCTCTCGAATATGAACGATTTCATAATAGTACGACAATTTCGCGCCCAAATATCTGTTCTGTAATTATTGGAGTTCATATTTGCCTTCTGTATATATATATGTTGTGAATGTACAGACTACAGCATGACAAGCTACCCTGATCTATCAAACTTATTTAACAGATTTTTAACCTTAATGCTCTTGTGATAAAGTTGAGTATCGATTGAAATATTTCGACAGTTTGTTGTAGTATGATCTGCTGGTGTTCCTATATGTGTATTCTACTTACTATTATTTGCTTTTCCAACTGAGCTTAACATAAATTCAATTTCGGATTCAGTGGGCGGTTGGATTAAGCATAATGTTATCATCGTATAGTAATATCTACGTATAGTAATATCTACATATATACATATATGAATGTACCTACATATTGTATAGAGATATTTTGTATTCTTATAAACACTAAAAAATAAGATTTAAAAAAAAAAACACACGGAACCATAACCTAATAGACTGATGTCTTATTTATTAATAAATAGAAAGGTACATACGCAGTACAATTGAAATGAGTATTACCAACCTAATACAACAATATTATATGTAGCTGATATAGCAACAAGTACACAATATCAATCCGGCACAATATTTAAGCAATAAACAATATCACCGATATTCGTCCGACTCCATCCAACTGCAACGACCGACTGAACTTAATGTCTTCGGGTCATCTCTGCGTCCCCGGCTAGGGGGCGCGAGGTCGCGCGATCCAGGCCGATGCCTGTCTCGGCGGATTCGCTCGCTGCCTGCTACAGCAGGCGAGGGGTTGGATTGGTCGGGCACCTTGCGGGGCCCGATGCGGTGTCGAGTCCGGTGGTATGCCCTGCCATGAGCCGCGCTCTAGCCGGGCAAGCCCAGCGAGCCGCAAGCTGTTGGCGGGGCATAGGTCGTGTCCAGTGGGGGCGCCGCTAGGAGCCGCGCTCGAGCCGGGGGGAGCCCGGCGAGCGGCGGGCTAGTAGCGGCGCGCGGTCGTGTCCGGTGGTGGCGGAGACTCTACCGATCCGCCTGCGGGGCGGGCGGGAGTCTCACGCGGTGTCCGATGGGCCGGTCGGTGCGACCAGGTCTCGTGGGAGGCCGAGGCCGTCGGGGGGGCGCCGATGGTAGGGCGCCAGTCCTCGGAGATGGTCGTGCCGCGACCGATCGGAGCGCTCAAATAGTGTGGTGCTCAGGCGCTGCACGAATGCGTCGATGCTCTCTACGCCGAGGTCTCGGGCGATTGTCGCGTTCCGTACGAAGCGCGGGGCCTGTACGATGGTGCGCAGCGACAGTGACTGCTGCGCACGGAGGCGTTTTTTGTTGGTTTCGGACACGAGCGCATACCATGCCGGGGCGGCGTAGGTGAGCCGTGTCCGAATGTAGGCCTTGTAGATGCCGAGCTTCGCACGGAGAGGTAGCGCCGAGTCGATCACCGGGCGCAGGAGGTGACGCGCGGCGCGCGCCTGAGCGGTGGCCTGCTGCACGTGGGGCGTCATTGAGAGCGAGCGGTCGATGGTCACGCCGAGGTATTTAACGCTCGGCGCCCACCGGACTTGCTCTCCCATGAGTGTCATGGGTGTCGGCTTCATGATCCCCACGGCGAGCGCCTGGGTCTTGGCCACGTTCACAGCCAGTCTCCACTTCTCCAGCCATTCAGGGAGTGCATCTAGGGCGCGCTGTAGTTTGACTACTGCGTGCCTCGGGTTCAGCGACGTCGTGTAGTAGGCGGCGTCGTCGGCGTACAGCGCTAGTTTGACGCCGTTCACGACGGGGATGTCGTCCGTGTACACGCAGTAGCACACGGGTGAGATGCAGCTTCCCTGGGGCACGCCGGCACGGATGTTCCGCTCGGTCGACAGAGTGCCTTCCACTGCCACTTGGAAGGTTCTGTCGTGCAGGAAGGTGGCCACGATCTTAACTAGTCGTCGAGGAGTAGTAGATGTGGCCAGCTTGCTGAGCAGGCCGGCATGCCAGACGCGGTCGAACGCCTTCTCCATGTCGAGGAATACTGCCGCGGCGCGCTCGCGCTTGTTGCGCGCGGCCGCCAGGTCGTGCAGTACCCTCGCGACTTGCAGGGTGGTGGAGTGTTCAGCCCTGAAGCCGAACTGTTCGCCGCGTGGCTGGAGATGTGGGCGCAAGTGCAACAGCAGCAGCTTCTCGAAGAGCTTCGAGACAGTATCCAGGAGCGTGATGGGGCGATAGCTCCCCGGCAGCAGTGTGTTCTTCCCCTGTTTGGGCAGCATGATTACTCTGCCGAGCTTCCACTTGGCAGGGAAGTGTCCGGTGCGGAGGATGCCGTTGAACAGGCGCGTCAACGTCGCGACTCCTCGTGGCGGCAAGCGGCGGAGGGCCTCGTTAGGTATTCCGTCCGGGCCGGGTGCCTTGCGTAGTGGGGCTCGCAGAGCCATACGCCGCACCATGCCAGGGGAGAGCACAACTGGGTCCTCTTCGGGGGAGATCGGTTGCTCCAGGTACTGTGCTACCTGAAGCTCGGTGGCTGCTGTGTGTTGCACGTTGCGGACCGGGTTGGGCTGGAACTGGCTCTCCAGGGAGTCAGCGAAGAGCTACGCTCGATCCTCGGCTCGGTAGCGGGGTGTACCGTCGCCGGCCAGGAGGGGTCTGATCGGAGCTGGCTTCCCGGAGAGATTGCGGCACAATCTGTGTATGCCCGACCAGTCGTCGCTCACGTGCTCGATGGCGCGTTGCCAGGATTCGGCCGCGTGATTTGCCACGGCGGACGAGATTCTGGCGGCCAGAGCGTTGAGCGAGCTCTTCATAGTCGGGCATCGGGTCCTCTGCCATTGCCTGCGGAGTCTCCTCTTCCTCTCGACCATAGCGAGTATGGCGGCTGGGAGGGGTGATGGTCTCCTCGGTGTCGACACGTTTGCCATCTGGGACTCGGCTAGTGCGGTCTGGGTGGCCGTGGCGAAGTCGGCGGCGAGTCGGTCGACGTCGGCGGGCGTGTCGATCCGGTATGACGGCGCGTTCCGTGCCATGTGTGCGGCAAAGGCGCGCCAGTCCCGCCGTGGGCGAGGGGGAAGAGGTCGCAGGTGTTGTGGGATGTCCTCGATAATCAGACTCACTGGCTGGTGGTCTGACCGGAGATGATCGTCCAAGACGTCACAGCTGACCTTCGCGGTGATGCCGCGTAGGACGGCCAGGTCGATGACGTCGGGCGTGTGCTGCCGGTCGTGCGGGTAGTGTGTCGGGGCTTCCGGCCCGAGCACGACGTAGTTGTGGAGCTCTGCATCGTCGAGCAGGCGGCTGCCTTCGCGTGTGTTGGCGTTCGCGTTCCACGCCGTGTGCTTCAGGTTGAAGTCACCGGCGATTATGGTTGGCAGTGGCGAGTCCAGCAGGGTGTGGACGTCAGCCACTGCGAGGCGGTAGTGCGGTGGTCTGTAGAACGCGAACACCCGGGTCGGCTGATGGTTGATGCAGATCTCCACGCCCAGTGCGTGGGACGCGCGCAGCGTTGGCACCGGCAGCAGCTGGTGGACGACTTTTCTCCTGACCAGGATTGCCAGTCCCCTGTAGGCAATCCCTGATGGCGAGATGTGATCCTCCCGGTAGATGTGGAAGCCAGCCATCTTCAGTTTATCTACCGGTCTAAGGTGGGTCTCGTTGATCAGGGCTATATCAGCTTGCCGCTGGTCTAGCAGCAGCTTCAATAGCCTGGTCTTCTCGGGAGACATCCCATTGGCATTCCAGTGAATGATCTTAAGGTGCCGGTGGTCCATCGCAGATCAGGGACTTGATCGCGTCTAGGAGCAACGGCACTGGATCGCTCTGCTCCTGGATAAGCGCCGTCACAATCCCCTGCAGGATGCGCACGACGGCGTTGATGGTGATTGTGGTGAGCAGCGTTGGTGGTGGTGATTTTGGCGCCGTTGGCGGTCGTTTCGCCTTGGTTGTGGCGGTGGCATGCGCTTTGGTCGCGGGGGCAGCGGGCGCTCCTGTTTTGGCAGCGGCGCGGGCGACGGCGGGGTTGGCAATGGGGGCGGGGGCGGGGGCAGGGGTGGCAATGGCGGTGGAGGGCGCCTTCTTCGCCCTCCTGCGCCCGCGTCTCGCACGGCGTTTTGCGCCCGGCTCGTTTGCCGCGGCCATTAATGAGCCAGGGGCGTTTGGTTCACCTTTCGGTTGTGCGGCGGCAGGCTTGCTTGATGCGGCGGTGGTGGTGGTAGTGGTGGTGGTGGTGCGCGCCACCGTGCCCGCCCTGGGGTTTCGCGTCTCGCGGCGGAACACTGGGCACGACGCGTTGTTCGCCGTGTGCGCTCCTCCGCAGTTCGCGCACGTTGGCGGTTCCTCCCTCGGGCGGGGGCACTCACTGGCCGGGTGTGACTCGCCGCACCGCACGCACGCCATGGGCCGGTGGCAATTGTGCGACGAGTGCCGGAACTGTTGGCAGCGGTGGCACTGCGCTGGGCCCTTCTTGCCCCGCCATGCCTCGATTTTGATCCCGGGCATGCAGAGCAACTCCGTCACTCCATAGATGCCCGGGATGGTGTTTTCCGTGCGCGCGATCTGGGCGTAGTACAGGCACCCAGGTCGTCCCTGGCGCGCACGGATGGGGCGGACGTATTCGGCCTTGTAGCCGGCGTCCCGCAGCGCTTCCTGGATTGCCTCTGGTGGGGTGTCCACCGGCAACCCTCTGATGGCTACCTTTAGTATGAGAACCAGGCGATTCCCTGGGTCCTCTCCAGGTCGGCTAGATACGCCTAGATCGCCCTGTACTCCCCGTCGGAGCGGGGGGTGAAGCGCACGCCTTGGCCAAAGGGGCGGGCATTGGGCGCGTGGCCCATCCGCTTCCTCAGCGCCGCGAAGTGCTCAACCCAGTTGGGGAGCTTCTCAACGATGAGGGGCGGGTATCGCGTCCTCTGAGCGGGGGCGCTCGGTGGTCCGGATGCGGGGGCGCGTGCGATGTCGGTGGCGGGGTTGCTTCCCCCTGGTGAAGTGGTGCGGTCCCTCGTGGTGGATGCGGTGGCGCGCGCCTCGGCGGCTCCGGTCGCGGCGGCGGCCGCGTACGACGTCGGGGGCGCAGCGTCCCGTGGCGGCGGCGCGAATGGCGGCAATGTCTGCGGTGGGTGGAAGGGCGGGGTGGTGAAAACCGCCTGTCTCTTCACCGGCTCCCCTGGCGGGGACGGAAGGCGCTCCAGCATGATGCTGTCGGGGGGCGTGGTGAGTAGGGGCGCGCCGCGTGGGGGCGCAGGTCTGGGCGCCGGGGCGCGTGTAGGCGCCGTCGGTGGTCCCTCTGGGGGCCTCTTGGGTTTCTGCGGGCGCGGCGGGGCCGTGGCAGGGCGCGTTACTACCCTTGCGCCGCCGGCAGGTGTGGCAGGGGTAGGGGCAGGGGCGCGGGAGGTGACGGTCGCGGTGGGTGTAGACCGCGGCGGCCCTGCGCTCCCGAGCGGCCGTGTGGTTGGCCGTGGTATCGCGGACGGCGGCTGCGTCGCACCCGCGACAGGCTGAACTTAATGCTACAATTGTCACCCTTTTTATATTATTCCGCTCGGTCCAGGCTTCGGGGAGAGGGATTCTTGTAAGACGGCCGTTCCTGACACAAGGGCGTGCTCGACCGCTTCACCACCATCATCACCACACTCTTTCTGTCTGTCTCGTTCATCCTGATCATCATCGTTTAAGTTCTCTGAAATGCACATGGCACACATAAGAAAATGACATATTTAAATTTATTTGGGATGTGAATCATTTAAGTGTATGAGATGGACATGAAGAGTATTTATCATTGCTGCAGGCGCAAGCGTGCACTCAAGCGTCCTTAGGCAATGACTTATAAAGCTATGTCCAAATGAAATTAATAATTTCATTATTAGTGAAATAAAATTTAATTATTTCAAGGAATGTAACACGATTGACAAGATTCCGGACTCTTCATCATTCGCTATACATTATTACACAAAAATGCATATAAATGCATATGGTTCTGGTTCATGAATGTGCAACACCACTTACCAAGTGTAACACAGTGACAAAATAAAATTGTTTCGGCAGAGGCTCAATGTTTGCATGCCAGATGAATGTAAAGGCAGAGGCCCGATGTTTGCATGCCAGTAAATAACGAATGTACAACACTCAGTAATGTCGTAGTTCGTACAGTGGAAATATAACGGCAGAGGCCCCACGTTTGCATGCCCATACGCTATTAAGATGGTTGCGTACTGACCATTCTCGAAAAATGCGGAACATGTGTCCGGAGTCCATTCGCCGCGCCACCGAACCATGTGTTCAGAGGCGGCCTGTGTTTTCTTCCCGTAGGAGCCCGCTAATAACTCGAGCTCGTAACGGTTATGCTGGAGGACGCGTATCACCTTGTACGGGCCGCGCATACCAGAGTCCATCTTCCCGGTGCTTTGCGAGGCTTTGATCACGAAGACGAAGTCCCCCACAGCAAACGTATGCGGCTGCCGACGACCCTGGTTGACGTAATCGTCCTGACTGCGCTGATTCGCGCACAGTAGTTGAGATGCCCGCTGTCTGTCGAGGCTGAGCCGGGCTTCTCGGTTGGATGGCTGCGATGTTTCTAGCGCCAAGTCTCGTACATGGGACCTGATAACCGGAGTAGCAGCGTCCACACTGACGAGCAGCTGTAGTGGTGACATCTGTGTTGTAGTCTGTCTGGTGATATTAAGTGTTAGCTGCACCTTCCATAGCGCGTCGGACCATTCCATACGCTTGGTCTCAACATCAACACGAAGCATGTTTAACACAGTGCGACAGTACCTTTCAACTTGACCGTTTTCACGGTGCATGCCAGGCGTAATGTAATGTATGGAAGAACCAACTTCACTCACAAAGTTTTGAAAACTCGAATTTTCGAACATTCTGCCACGATCGCAAATAATAGTGGCAGGGGTCCCAAAGAGAGATATTGCGTTTGAGAATACTCTTTTGGCCTCACTAGTATCTTGTCGATAAATCGGATATAATAAACAGAATTTTGAAAAAGCATCGATTATGATTAAAATGTGTTTATAACCGTTTGATTCCGGTAACGGACCTAAAATATCGGTGTGTACTACACTGAAGGGAACATCGGGTTTAGTCCACGACTCAATTGGCATTAAAGGAGCCCTGGGAACTTTCTTATGTGCCAAACAAATCAAACAATGTGTAATATACTTTTGAACAAATCTACGCAAATTGGGAAACCAAAAATGTCGCAATACAAGGTCAGTCGTACGATCAATACCAATATGATTATGATCATCGTGAAAAATTCTCAATAGGCTAAGTCTATGCCCCTTTGGTATGAAACACAATAAACGCGAGTCATGACCAATGGGCGTATATTTATAAAACAACAAATCACCTTTAATCACATATCTACTAGAATCTAATTGTGCATCCCTTACCTTAGCCATTAGTTCCTGTGTCTCTTCATCAGCTGTCTGAGCGACTTTTGCCCAGTGGTTCACATTGCGAATATGGGATACCTTTGCAGGAGGATGTCGGCTCAAGAAGTCCGCGTGTAGCATTAAGCAGCCTTTCCGGTATTCTAGAGTAAACCTAAAACCCTGTAAATACACCCACCAGCGCGCCACTCTTGGAAGAAGATCCTTCTTTCGCTCGGTTAACTTTAAAGAATTGCAATCCGTCACTATTTTAAAGTCAATACCTATCAAATAGTGCCGGAAGTGCTGAAGAGCTCGCACGATGGCTAGAGTTTCAAGCTCATAACTATGATAACGCGGTTCTGCGCCTTGGGTGGATTTACTAAAATAAGCAACTACCCTTTTTCTCTTGCCGTCATGCTCCTGCAACAGTATTGCTCCCAGACCTATAGCGCTGGCATCCGTATGGAGCTCCGTGGGTAACTTAGGGTCAAAAATCGCTAAGACTGGTTCATTAGTTAGACAATGAACAATATAATCGCGAGCTGTATCTTGCTCAGGCCCCCACGAAAAGGGTTCACCTTTTCTTAATAATTTGGCGATAGAAGCAGTTTTGGTCGAGTAAGACGCGATGTAACGGCGGAAATAACATGCAAGGCCTAGGAATTGGCGAACCTGTCTTGCATTTGTTGGTTTTGGTAACCGAATCAAAGCCTCAATTTTATTCGGGCTCGGTCTTACCTGACCCTGTCGAATTAAGCGACCCAAATATTCTACCTCAGTATCTAAGAAGGTACACTTTTTAAGGTTAACTGAAAACCCAGCATTCTTTAAAATAGTTAAGACTTCCCGCAAGTATTGTAAACCCTCATCAACCGAGTTAGATAGGACCAGCACATCATCGATATACGTGAGTACTCTCCCCGAGTCTATCAAAGGTTTAAGTGTCTTAGTTATAATCCTCTGATAGACTATTGGAGCATTAGCTAAGCCGTAAGGCATCTTCAAGTACTCGTAATGGCCTTCAGGTGTGATAAACGCGGTTTTACTAATAGAATCGTCATCCGCCATAGGTACCTGGTGGAAACCAGTGGCCATATCTAAACTGACGAAGTACTTAAAGTTGCCAAGTTTATCAATATGGTCGTCAATAAGTGGCAAAGGGAATTTTTCCTTGACGGTGATAGTGTTTAACGCGCGGTAATCGACACACATCCTGTCACTCCCGTCTTTCTTTTTGACCAGAATGACAGGACTAGCGTATTGAGATTGTGATTCGCGAATTATTCCCTTGTTAAGCAAATCATTGACTATATCACGCACCCTTCGCTTCTCATCAACAGATAATTTATAAGGACGATGACTCACCGGTGTAAGAGAAGTTAACTTAATCACCATAGAACCCTTATTAACAGTAGACGTCGCTGTTCCCGAAATAAATATGTCTGAATACTCCTGAATAAGGTTCACAAGACGTTTTCTATCCTCACTGACCAAAGGAGTTTTAATATTTTCGAATTCTACCGTATTAATGTGACAAACCGATAACGAGCTATTAGTTCTACTAAGTACCTCTAGTTGTTTACCGTCAACCCGAGTATATTGCAACCCTTTACGATTAAGTACATCTGTACCTAGTAAAATTGGAGCATTTATACACTCTGGGCAAACAACATACAAATCTACTTCAAGTTTTAATTCAGGAAATTCAATAGTAGTCGTTATGTATGATGTCGATTCAATTTCCTGACTTCCTATACCACGTAATAAACGATAAGTAGGTTGTCTATTAAAATTGAAATGTTTTAAAACCGATTGCGAAATAAGAGAAATCTCGGACCCACTATCAATCAACACATCTATATTTTTACCTTGAATTATGGTTGAAATTAGGTTGTTTCGTTTGGGGGTAGATTTTAGCAAAAATTTACTTCACTATTATTTGGAACCGTACTAAGTGAACGTTGTTTCGAATAACACGTGTCAACCAAATGACCGTTACGTCGGCAAAAAGTGCAAAACATTACAGATCTATTACTCGTGTCTGAAGACGGCACTAATTTTAATTTATCCGAGACATGCGCGGGACCTGGAGCGTCAGTGTTAACCCTCTTGTGACACTGCCACTTTTTATGACCCTTCTGACCACATTTGCCGCATTTATTCGGATTCTTATCATTATTTGGGTATTTTCGCGACAAGGAATGATGAAAATGACGGGAATTATTAGAATTACGTGACTCAATCTTAGGTTTAACGTACACGGTAAGATATTCGACTAATTTGGCGTTAGTTTGGCATTGACCGCCGCTGCCTTAACCTGAGGATCTGTTATACCACGCAGAATTATGGCAATTTTCAATTCGTCTGATAAACCCTTCACAACCTGAAGACGTAAAAGAGATCTACGAGCATATTCGGCATAAGTTGGGTACTTATCAGATTTAGTGCACATAACGTCAAACAAAATAGAGGCTAGATCAATGTAACGCGGACACAAGGACTTAAATTCGGTCTTAAAATTACTCCACGACCTATCATGAGTCACCCAATCACTTAACCACGAACGTGCTTCGCCCCGTAAGCACGCACCAACACGTCCTAAACATTCGCGAACGCCCCAATTGTTCAAGTTACGTGCGCGATCTACCTCCGCGCACCAAATGTCAAAGTCATGAATGTTCGGATCAAATAGCGAAATGTAATAGTTGCGGGTATTTGAGCGTAACAATTCGGATAATGCCCCAACAATGCTGGTTGTTGCACTTTGCGTATCACCTCCCATATCCAAGGTGCTACGCGTCGTACCCTCCGTCGTTACGTCCCCAACGGTAGCAGAACCTTGCTCAGGTATTGAAACCGCTAAAGGCAGCAACGGCGGCGGTAATGGTCGGCCGTTCGTTAGATGGGACGGGTTATCACTACGCGAAACTTTGGACTTTGATTGAATTTGACCTTCAATAACGTCTAGCCGTGAAAGTATTCGTTCCAAGGCACTATTATTTTCACGAGAGCAGTCGCGGCGATGACGGGATACGAACCGTTGTTTAGAACTATCGCGATGTCGACTCGAATAACGTTCTTGATGTCGACGGCGTAACGGAGGCGTATCACGACCACTAGAAACACTATGCCTATCACGAGACCTAGACCTAGTACCAGACCTAGCACGTTCCCCGATGCAGTCGCGATCCCTAGATCTACTTGAGCGATTCGACATCGTCACAAACGCGATTGATTAACTAAACTGAAATGTGGGTAGAACCACAAAAATTAAATCACAAAACTAAGTCAGATAACACCAGCGGTTAGATCGCGTATCTTAGCGAATCCCACTTCTGATCTTATAAACACTAAAAAATAAGATTTAAAAAAAAACACGGAACCATAACCTAATAGACTGATGTCTTATTTATTAATAAATAGAAAGGTACATACGCAGTACAATTGAAATGAGTATTACCAACCTAATACAACAATATTATAATAATATGTAGCTGATGTAGCAACAAGTACACAATATCAATCCGGCACAATATTTAAGCAATAAACAATATCACCGATATTCGTCCGACTCCATCCAACTGACAACGACCGACTGAACTTAATGCTACAATTGTCACCCTTTTTATATTATTCCGCTCGGTCCAGGCTTCGGGGAGAGGGATTCTTGTAAGAGTATATAATTTCGGATTGACACCTCCATGCCTATTTACTGTGATGTTATTCTAGATTGATTGAAGGATTGGTTGATAAAGCTAGATTGTAATAAAAGTTTTTGCCATAGAAACTAATATCCTTCCTCATATTTGTGCTAAAATTATCAATCAGGATTATTGCTTTTGAAACGGTAGAAGTTCATTTCATGTCTCAGTTACAGAGTCGTGGTCACTGTGTCACTCTCAATGTAGCAAAAAATATGTGCATGTAAACCCAAATTCGTGGTGGCCCGGAGGTTTAGGATGCCCGCTTCTCATGCACGGGAGTGCGGGTTCGAAACCTGCCATTGGCAAGTACCAATATGACTGTTTCCGAAAGCCTTTGGTTAGCTGTGGCCACTTACGTATAGGCTGTTGATGTGTGATGCATGAAACCCAAATTCATCAAAGCATTTGAATCCAGATTGCAATTTAAGAGGCATTTAATAAACTGACGAGGCAGTCAATCTCAGACCAACAAGGACTAACGACCGCAGCTAATTAGTATTTTTTACTGCAATTAGTCTTTCAGGAACTGAAAGGTTCGTGTTAGTGGCGCGTTTTAAGTAAACAGTCTATTTTTCAGTGTCTTCCACACTTGCTCTGTAATGTAAACAACGTTAATTCTTTTAAAGCCTTTAAAAAAACTTAAGACTTTAGCCTACTTACCTACTTGAACTGTAGAAATATTAAAACTCACTAACATACAGTTAAGAAAACGAATTATAAAAGTAAGAAGACTGCTCTTTTATTTGTCATCTATTGGGACAGAAGGAGACCTTTTAACCTTTCTTCTTTCGCTTCATAATTCACTGTCTTCAGCGACAACACTTGTAGGGACCTCCAAAGTCTTCAAATACAACCCTACAGCTTACCTTTAAACATTAGTAAACAAAGTCAATTAGTACTGACCCAAGTCGAGCCAAGGGCAGCGTGCAAATTAAACGTGGCAAGCTACACGTTAAATCATAAGGCAGGCTTTATAAGACACAGTCTGTGGTTGAGACTGACCGTACCCATTCATTTTCTATGTCGACTTGAATTCCACCTAAAATTTAACAAACAAGGTAGCTGCAAGGAGTTCAAACTATTCGTTTGTCCTACGAAAGTTATCTCGCATATTGGTCATATTGAGATTCGTCAAGCCATATAATAACATAGTATTACGCCATTCTATTTCCGAAGCATCTGCGTTTTAGAAACATAATGATGCCTGAAATGCCTGAGAATATGTATTTATAGCATTTTATGTTTTATATTGTAGTATGGTATTATTGTATTAATATGTACCTTCGTTAACTGGTTTAAATGAATAAGAAGAAAATAATAATCGTTATATAAATGCATTAACTCCAGTAATGATAAAATCATTCCCTGTTTCTAAATATTTTTTAAAGTATATTTTACGGTTGTAATATTAACTTTTACTAAGAATTTCTGCTCAGCTTAGTTTTTAAAACGAGAGTATTTGGTAACCGAGGAGGGTTGACTTCATCTGTACAATGTCATAAAATTTACAAAACCCGGCCCTCCACCTGTGTCGCGGGGCACATTCATCCGTTTCAGTAATTACTCTACTGGCGATCCTGGCTGGCTTCACCATCCTGGGTTAATGAAAAAAAGTCATAAATAAATCAATGTCAGATTATTGGTGGACTCTATGGAGTACGTTGGCGGGATGATAAAAATAAGTCGTACCTTGTTGAAAATAAACACAATCCAATTTCGGATGATTGACGAACGAGTGCTTTATTAATTAACGCCAGGAGCTTCCAATAAAGTGACTGTCAAAAGGGTAAAACTGATACTGTGTATCACTTTCCGCTTAAAACAAACAAGGTTTTATTGAATAGGTGAATGAAAGAATGGAATGGAAGTTTTTGCTGACAACACTTTACGGGGCGCCGGTCTTTTTTTTTTTCTTTTTTTTTTTTTTAATTACGGGGTGCCGGTCTACTCATGCGTGCGTATTTACGTATGAATGATTAACATTCATACTGCCTCGTCGGCCGTGTGGGCACAAGTGCGACTGCCGGGCAAGGGGTCTCGGGTTCGATTCCCGGGTCGGGCATAGTATTACAGGGTTTTAAAAAAAACTCAGTCGATGCATGGAGTCTGGAAATGTGCCCGGTATATGGCAATAGGCCCACTCACATGGGACTCTTACATAAATAATGAAAAGAGGCATTAAGTGCCGTAATGTGCACCTCTGCCTACCCCTTCAGGGTAACAAGGCGAGATGTTATGTTATGTAATTATCATTCAGACATTTCTATACTCAATTCCCAAGCAGTCACCGGTGACCGCTCTCAAGCCACTGCATTATAGACCTTATTTCCGATGTTTAGAGACCTTTTCTATGAACAAATTTTGGGGATTTTCGGTACGATGTCTCAATTGAATAAAGAAGAATACGCTTACCTAATACGTACATTCACATGTGCAATATAAACGTAAGGATTACACACAAATTCTTGCTTGATCGGAGACAGTAAACGTAAAAGCGCTGTACCTATATTGGGCGCAGTTACACAATTACAGCTCGTTCACTCGTAGATAACAATCCCACATATACAATACCTACCTACATTCGAACCTCAAACCTCCTGGGAACAGCTGTTCGGGGGTTTTATCGAGAATTCCGAGTGTGGAATTTTTCTACATAATAAAATCGAGGATTGCCGACTTAAATTCGATTTATTGGTATTGCCGAAGTCACATTAGTTCGTAGCTCGTAGCAAATTGCGTAGCGTGCTACAACTTGATTTGAGACATTTATAGTTCATTTCTTTTATCTGTATGTAGTACTAGCGGCCCGTCCCGGCTTCGCACGGACTTAAGATTTTTTACATAGTTTTACGTTTTATTTATATTTATTCTCAGTTTTTTTTTATTTAGGAAGTATTTACCTTTTGAAAATATTTTTCCGGACTTCATTTACTTATTTCATTTATTTATGAACAATTCATCTATAGAGCATTTTTGTATAACTTTAACTATAGAGGTATGCTCAGCGCACGCCACGGAAGGCCTCAGAAACGATACTTTTCCCCCGTTTTTAAAACATTTTTGGTTACTGCTCCACAACTATAGGACCTAGCGTGATATTATATAGCCTATGTTACTTCTGAATAATGCAGCTTTCTAATGGTGAAAAATTATTGCAATCGGTCCAGTAGTTTTTGAGTTTATTCATTACAAACATACAAAAATACAAATCTTTCCTCTTTATAATATTATTAGTATTAGTATTAGTATTAGTATTAGTATATTAGTATAGATTTACTTATTCGTAGCACGGATTCAACTAAAACATTTTCATTGTGAAATGTGGGTCTGGATTAGCTTTTTATTATTTTTGCTAGTAATCAAGAATTTAAGGATAAGAAGAAGAAACTCAAGAAAGGAGAAGAAACTCTGTAGTAAAACGAAAAAAAAAAACATTTTTCTTGTGTTTGATCCAGCTGTTCAAATACCGAAATTACTATGTCTAATGAAAATGGTGAAATGTCGTTCTGCTACCGAAACCCATAAGATATTGGTTTACGAAACTGGATAATCATTAACCAAATTGAATGAAAATAAATAAATCAATCAAAATAAAATCTATTTTCGGCGGTCTGACCTCATAGCTACGCACGATCAACTAAAACATACCATTATTAATTAATTTAATTAAAGCCAAGTACACAAGTCCATAATATAAGGTCATATATAAACAAAAACTTCATACTAGATCGTCGGTTTAAAACTAACAAAATTGCTTTCATAGTTTATACAAAGGCTTTTCGGTGTATTGACATGAGTGTAAGCTTTGTTAGACATGGCCTATAATATTATAAATTTTAACACAGCTGTAAAGTACACAAGAATACATAAAGCTATGCAAATCCAGTATAAACTGACCGTTGGACGTGTAGAAATGTCTTACAAAGCAAGTTGTTGGCGCTACTACTAACGCCATCTATCCGGGCACCGGGTCACTACATTTCAAACCCACGAATCCGAGCTCGCGATTGTCAACGACCAATCGCAGCACGTCAACTAAGTAGTAGTTAATAGATTTGTTTCAAAATTTTTCTTGTCTTCTTTTACCCGGCAACCACTAAGAAAAAATGATTTTCTGAATATAACATTTTATAGTAAAAACAATAAATCAGTCATTGAAGAGCACCTGCCTCCCGTTCCTGTACATAAATTGGTCCTTCGAGCCGGATAAGGAGCTCAAGCTTGAAGTTTCCGAAGATTCGTCGCATCAAAATACGAAGAGGAAATTCATTTATCAAGTGAAGAGCTGCAACGTTAAGGCATCGACAGACAGGAGTGGCAGGTCTGAACTTCCCGTCCAGTTCCCATATCATTCTTCGATAGGTGTTGATATCGTGTTGTTTCCACTTTCAGTGCTCAAGTGGCGGTACCTACCTTCGCAACGACATCCACCTTGGATCGCACGCAGTTACAATTGGCAACTGTAAGTACTCTTGATTCCCTTGATTCCCAAAATGAGTGAGCCTAAATTGTCAGATTTAATTAAGAAAAGAAGTATTTTAAAAGGTAGGTAGAACCGTGTTTGAAAATTATGTAAAAAAGTTCACTTTGCCCTTAACTGATCAACAGTATACAGAGTTAAATTTACGTGTCGAGGGTACTTCGAAATTGATAGAAATGTATAGCGAAATACAATCTAAAATTGAAGAAGTAGTAGAAGATCTCGATGTAACAAAACAGCTGGAAGAGAGAGATCGTTTCGAAGATCAATTTTACCGTGCTGTAGCTTTTGCGAAACTTTTATTGAAAAAGGAGGTAGAGAAGTCTAATTTTTCAACATGTAAGAGGAAAGGCATTAAGTTACCCGATATCAAAATACCTTCCTTTGACGGTTCATACGATTGCTGGCTAGAGTTTAAAAATTCTTACGTTAGTATGATTCATAATAGCGATGATTTAGATCCTGTTCAAAAATTTCATTATTTAAAATCGTCATTGTCTGGTACCGCGGCACATGTCATAGGTGCATTAGAATTTACGGCCAATAACTATTCTCACGCATGGGAACTATTAGAGAATAGATTTAACAATCTGCGACTATTGGTTCATAATCATGTGAAGGCATTATTTAAAATTCCATCGTTAAATAAAGAGTCCGCTTCCCAGATTAGGAACTTAATAGATATTGTTTTGCGAAATTTGCGTGCCCTTGGGGCGTTGGGTGAGCCAACCGATTCGTGGGACACTTTAATCATTTACATGGTCGTTTCCAAATTAGACCAGGCCACTGAACGCGAATGGGAGGATTTTCAAGGCACAGCCAGTTCGTTAATTGAATCCAGGTCAGCGTTGAAACTGGATGACTTGCTTAAATTTCTCAAGGGCAGGGCCGACGTCTTGGAAATAATTAAAGTGAACAATAACAAATATGAAACCAAAGGCGGCGAACAAACGCGTACTAGGAAGCACTATACTCACACTTATGTTGCGACAAACGTTACTAACAATAACAATAAGGGCCTATAAGAGTAATGTGAACGCAAAACCAAAACAAAACCGCGTACTGTGCGTGATGTGTCACGGCAATCACGCGATTTTGATTCATCTGTCCAAGAAAGGAATAATTTAGTTAAAACACATCAGCTGTGCATCAATTGTTTACGCACAACCCACCCACTTGACCAATGCAAGTTTGGGTCATATAGGTTGTGTGAACGGAGGCACAACAGTTTGCTTCACGTTGACGGGCAGGTAGACGGCGCATCATAGGTGAGCGGGTCGAGTGCATCAGCACAGCCAGTCGTCGCTAACGTCTCCACTGTCTCGGCATCATTACACGTTTCGACTAACCATTCGGAATCGCAAACCAGTATTCAGGAATATTCGTTATTACCCAACGTTTTGCTGTCCACAGCGTTAGTAGACATAGCAGATTATAATAACGAATATCACACTGTACGCATTCTGCTTAATAATGGGAGTCAACATTGTTTCATAAAGAAATCGTTATGTGAAACATTAAATACACCGTTAATACAGTCCACTTATCACGTTGCTGGGGTAGGTCAAACAATTTCGCGGTCCACCCACATTTGTAAAATAAAACTACGTTCTAGGTTAAATTCGTTTTCTATGAACATTGATTGTTTAGTGTTGCCGTGAATTACAAATCAATTACCCACATTTAGTGTCGATGTAAATAATGTGCATATTCCTGATGATATTCAACTTGCGGATCCGAACTTTCACTCGCCGTCGGATATCGATATATTGATAGGCGCGAATAATTTATGGGAATTATTGTGTGATGGCAAAATAAAGTTGAATAATGGACCTTATTTGCAAAATACAAAATTGGGTTGGGTAATGTCGGGACCTTTACATAATAACACACTTCCCGTTAAGAGCGTGCAATGTAATTTCTCCCAAACATTTGACACACAGTTGAAAATATTTTGGGAACTCGAAGAGATAACCAATAACGTTAATAAAAGCGTCCTTAGTGCTGACGA
Source organism: Spodoptera picta (assembly GCA_038387885.1). NCBI lineage: Eukaryota > Metazoa > Arthropoda > Insecta > Lepidoptera > Noctuidae > Spodoptera > Spodoptera picta. Next base: position 104,541 of record JAZHFQ010000251.1, read on the forward strand.
ACGCGCGTGCGAGGACATTTTTGTCAAAACGACAAACCGTATGGAGGACGGTAGGTTTTCCGTACGCATTCCTTTAAAGGAATCAGCTGATGTGCTCGGAAACAGTTACACAGCGGCTAAAACACGTTTGTTGTCGTCGGAACGAAAATTCGCTCGTTACCCACAATTTAAGGAAAAATACGTTGATTTTATGGAGGAATATGAAAGGCTCGGTCATATGAGTCGCGTTGAAACTTATGAGTCACCTCACTATTTTTTGCCACATCACGGCGTTATTAATGAGAATAGCAGTACGACTAAACTGCGCACTGTTTTCGATGCAAGCGCTGTGACGTCATCCGGTAAGTCGTTGAACGATATTCAACATATTGGTCCACCACTGCAAAATGACATATTTAGTATTTTGCTACATTTTAGGCAATATAAATACGTCGGTTGTGCGGACATTGAAAAAATGTTTCGGAATTTTCTTATACAACAAGATCAACGAGATTTACAATTGATATTATGGCGTAAACTTCCGTCGGACCCAATATCTGTATATCGCCTAAACACCGTGACGTATGGCACCGCGTCGGCGCCATTCCTTAGTATGAGATGCTTACGTCAGCTTGCGATAGAATGTGGGGATGAGCAGGTTGCGAGAGTAATCCGTGAGGATTTTTCGTTGCTGACGTCATCCTGGGGGACAATGATTTAACTCGTCGAGTACCGGTTTTGCAGACACAATTATAGAACAATAGGTTGCGGTCACCGGTGACCGCTTGGTATTTGACAGTTTAAATAGCTTGCTCGATACCTGTGAGCGGTTACGAAATACTTTGAACTCCGCTTGTTTACCGTTGCGTAAGTGGATATTTAACGTTGATATCAGTGAGCACGAAATTTCGAAAGAATTGTCATTAGGTGAACATTGCCAAAATAAAACCATAAATGTGATGATTGGGGTGGTACAATAAATGTGATGAACTTTATTTTACCACACGAGTAGTTAGACCGACTTTACTGAGTAAACGTTCAATGTTGTCGATAATCGCACAAATATACAATCCATTAGGAATTTTAACACCGGCTGTCGTTGTAGCTAAAGTATTAATGCAAAAATTGTGGTTGTGTAATGTGAATTGGGATGATCCCGTCCCTAAGGATGTTGCGTTATCTTGGGAAAAATTTATTGGCACACTTCAATCTTTGCATACATTACGTATTCCGAGTCACACAGTTCATAGAACTACACATTTTCACAGACGCGTCGCAGACTGCGTATGGTGCATGCGCATATGTTCGCACCTACTCTGATGACTCACCGGTGATTGTTAGATTGTTGTGTGCAAAGAGTAAAGTTGCACCAATTAAATCAGTCATAGCATACCCCGACTAAAGCTCTGTGGGGCTTTAATAGGCGCACGATTGTATGGGAAAATTGTCGAGTCATTACGAGTTGATTTCTACAAAATATACTTTTGGACAGACTCAACTATTGTCCTTGGGTGGCTACGTATGTCACCACATTCGTTAAAAACATTCGTTCACAATAGAATAGTGGAGATTAATGAAATAACAAGCAATGCGTTATGGTTACATGTAGGAACCAAAGATAACCCAGCGGATCTGGTCTCGCGCGGTGTTAGCCTTGATGTACTCATTGACAGTGGTCTGTGGTGGAACGGACCTGCGTTCTTAAAGAATTCTGACTCGTCATGGTCACGGCAATCTTCAACTATGCACTCCGACTTACCTGAACTAAAATCACAAATAACAACAGTTATGGTTTGTGATGTAACAAAGAATAAGGTTATTGATTTTGAACGGTTTCGTTCTTATCAGCGGATCGTGCGTGTCGGCGCTTACCTGTTGCGATACATACATAACTTACGCACACCAAAGAAAGAACGAAAACAGGGGCCATTATCGGTAGATGACTTGAATGACTAATTACAGTTGTTAGCGCGTCTCGCTCAATGCGAATCGTTTCCGATGGAATACGATAAGTTAAAACGTAACTTACCCTTAAAGCCTTCAGCTTCGATTTTTAGGCTTAGTATATTTCTAGATGAAAGGGATATAATTAGAGTGGGTGGCCGTCTTAGTAACTCGCCTGACTTTAATTACGACAAGAAGCACCCGATACTATTATCAAGTAAACATACGTTTACACAATTGTTGTTTCAACATCAACATAAAGAGCTTCTTCATGCTGGTCCCCAGTTGCTATTGGCTACCGTGTGCGTGAGAATTGGTGGCCGTTAGGGGGTAGAAACCTAGCTAGAAGGGTTGTCCACCGGTGTGTTCGCTGCACTCTAATGAAGGGAAAAACCTTAACGCTGTAATGATCGATATTTGGTTCTTAAGTGCATTAATAGATGGCGTTACAAGACTAGCCACATTAATATAAATCATGTATTTATCATGGTAAAGTGAGGGTGGCAGTAAAAGAAAATAAAAAAAATAAATCTGACAGATGAGGATTATATAAAGAAAGGAGACAGCTAACGGGCTCCTCATTTAATTTACATAATTGCTGTAATTCAAAGCCATAATGGCTCAGAAATGTGTAATGAATAGTAAATATATAAGTATTATTGCCAGTGACAAGTGAGTGTAGTTGCAGTAACGGGCTTGCGGATACGCCCTTAATTATTTGGGAGAAACATTTAGAACTGTGATTCAGCTTCCGTTACGCCAGTTGATCTCGACGCTTACAGATCAACATATTCACCGCTGTTCTCAAGTAACCGGTTGGTCTCGGGGTGTAGCATCGTATACGTCGACACGGTTGAACTCGGGTTCGAACCCAAGCCTTAGAAAACTTTTGTTATATCCTGTTTATTTCTGTATTCTGATTTTACTGTTTTATTTAGGTTTTATGTCTTTCCGTTAATTTTTTAGTGATTTCCAGTGATTTAATTTAGTTTAGTATTTGTCAGTGTTGAATAAATTTTTATGTACCTACCTATTGCCGCTGTTTAATCTTTCATTACCCAGTTACTTGAACCCAGGTCATTACATTGGCGCCCAAGGGTTAACTGAATGAAGGATTAACAAGGTGTATTGAAAAAAGATTCTTGTGTAACAGTGTAAGTAGGCATTCATTCCGGACAAATATTGTAATTTCGTGGGTAATGGTAGGTAGTACGTATTATATTCATCAAGTAAATATTGTTTTGACTGTTTAAAGTTTTATTATTGCTTAGTCATGGATGTTAATGCATTATATAAAGATGAGCTCGAGTTTGAGTTGATGTCGAGGGGTTTCTGATTGTAAAACCGTGGCGACTATGCGGAAATTTTTGCGAGAAATTTTAGTTCGCGAGCAGTCAGGTGAGTCCTCTATTTCCTTTAAAGCACCTAAGTCATGCATCGAGAATCCAAAAGATGAGATATTAATTTGTAAAAAGAAATTGTCAGCTATCAATTTACTTATATCTGAAGTATAACACAGTCCTGAGCACTCGTTTTGTAAACGCATACACTCTCGTTTGACACACTTGTCAAATCGTGCTAAACTGATAATACCCTCGGAGTCTAGTGATATTGCGAATCATTCGACCTTGCTAAAGAATATTCAAGATACCTTATCGTCATTAAGACAACTTGAAAAAGAAGAAGGTGAGGATGATGAGGGAATTTCTGAACATGATAAGGACATCTTACAGAAGTCGCTGGGCGAAGAGGCCATACAGATTGTGGAACAGTTGGAAAAGTGCCGAGACCCAGAGAAAAATTCTTTACCGAAGGGTACTAACACTCAAATACATCAAGATCGAGCTCCACAATCTGCGGTGGCTGAGGCTGACACGCCAACTCCCGTCTTGGAGAGACCTAGTCATTCCTCTCGTCATCTTGGTTTACAAAGGACTTCTACATTTGATAATGGCTTTCACAAACGGAAGTTGGTACCGATTAAAGATTGGGGTGTCAAGTTTAGTGGTAAGGGCACCATAAGTGTAAACGCGTTCTTGGAAAGAATTGAGGAACTTAAAGAAGCGCGGAATGCTACCGATGAAGACTTGTTTCGCTACGCCATAGACTTCTTTGAAGAAGAAGCGTTGATATGGTTTAGGGCTAATAAAAATTCAGCGGCAAATTGGTCACAATTGGTTAGGCTACTGTTAGACACATTTCAACGACCGTATTATCAAGAAGAGCTATTGGAAGAAATTAAGCGTCGAACTCAAAGTAATCAGGAAGGTATTTCGGTCTATATAGCTATTATGCAGAATATGTTTAATCGACTACCTACCCCAATCCCAGAAACGCAAAAATTAATAATACTAAGAAGAAATTTACAACCATACTTTCAAAAAGCTATATGTCGAGATACTTTCGATTCAGTGGGCGAATTAACTGCAGTTCTCAGGATTATTGAATGCACCAAGTTGAGCTGTGAAAATTTCAAAGAACCTACCCAAAGTGATTATTCATTGGAAAAAGATTTAGCATACAAGGGTAATACTTCGAGGACCTCACGAAACGAAGATACGACTGAGCTAGCAGCTATAGATAATAGAGAAGTGCAGTTGACAAAGTGCTGGAACTGCAGATCTCCAGGCCATCGCTTCAGGGATTGTAAGTTGCCAAAACAGAGGCTCTTCTGTTATAGATGTGGACGTTTCGGGAAAACGACAAATAAATGCCCATGCAATACCACTGATAAGGGAAACGACAAGTCGGAGTCGATGCCGGCCGATCGTACCCCGAAAAACTAAGTCATTCTATCTCGGATGACTGGAAACAATGGCTACACACGGTTTCAATGTTTTGGAAAACAGGGAAAATAAATAATATTAATAAACACAGTCAAGATAATCGATATTATGCTGAACTAACAATCTTGAATCAGCCATTTGTGGGATTATTAGATTCTGGAGCCACTATCTCAGTAATTTCTCCGCAATTTGCAACGAGAGTTATGAAATTAGGATTTTCAGAGCATAAAGTTGACAAGGAAATGGTATCTACGGCAGATGGCACTTACCACACCATGAATTCCATTGTGCATTTACCCATTGAGTTTATGGGAAAATATAATGTGGTAGATTTTTATATCATGGATTGTTTAAAACATGATATTATCTTAGGCATGAATTTCTTTGAATTATTCAATTTAGCAATAGGGGCAGGCAAATCAATGGTTAACATCTCGGAAATAAAGGTACAGCTACCAGTGATCGCACGAGATGAACTGTCTGTCTCACAGAAAGAGCGGCTCGACAAACTGTTGGATGACATGGCAGCAGATATTGGTAAAGGTTTGGGAAGAACATCGTTGATCAAGCACAGAATCGATACCGGGGATAGCTTGCCCATCAAACATAGGCAGTACCCCTTTGCCCCCCCAATTATGGCAGAGCTTGAGAAGGAAATTCAGGACATGCTGGACAATGACGTAATAGAGCCCTCCTTTAGTTCATGGCGTTCTCCAGTATTACTAGTGAAAAAGACTTCGGGTAAGAATCGATTGTGCCTCGACAGTCGCCAATTAAATAGGATTACAATAAAAGATTCTTATCCCTTGCCTAGGGTTACAACCATCTTAGACAGTCTAAAAAATGCTCAGTTTCTGTCTACTATTGATTTACGATCAGCTTTCTGGCAAATACCGCTTGAAGAAACCAGCAAGGAAAAGACAGCTTTTGGACTCGCGGGAAAAGGACTGTATCAGTTCAAATTCAAAGTCATGCCGTTTGGACTAGTCAATGCTTCTCAAACACAACAACGTTTGATGGATCGGTTGTTTACGCCGGAATTTGAGACTAGAGTGTTTACATATTTGGATGACATCGTCATTTGTGACAGCAGTTTTGACAACCATTTATCGTCATTGTCACATGTCAAAAATCAGCTTAAAGAGGCAGGATTAACGATAAATCTGGAGAAATGTGCATTTGCGAGATCATCATTAAAATACTTGGGCTACATCGTAGACAAGGAAGGATTACGTACCGACCCAGATAAAGTGAAGGCGATTCTCGACTATCCCAGGCCTACTACTTACACGGAACTAAAGCGATTCATTGGTCTAGCTAGTTGGTACAGGCGGTTTGTGGAAAACTTTGCCATTGTCGCAGCTCCACTTCATGAATTAACTAAAGGAGGCAAGAGAACTAAATGTATAGAATGGAATAAAGAGGCAGAAGATTCTTTCTTAAACCTGAAGACTGCCTTGACCTCGACACCAGTGTTAAGAGTGCCAGATTTCACCAAACCCTTTTCTATTCAATGTGACGCCTCTAACAGGGGAACTGGTGGAGTTCTAATTCAAACAGTCGACGGACTCGAGGCTCCTATCGCTTACACGAGCAGAAAATTATCGGAAAGGGAATGCAAGTACTCAGCATCTGAGCGGGAACTATTAAGTGTTCTACATGCTGTAGAACAATTTCGTCCATATATAGAAGGGAATCACTTTAAAGTCATCACCGACCATAGCGCCCTTCAGTGGCTACACCGTAACAAGGATCCTCACGGACGTTTGGCGAGGTGGGCAATGCGCTTACAGCAATTTGATTATGAAATAGTCCACCGTAAAGGTAAATACAACACTGTGCCGGATGCTTTATCAAGAGCGATTGAAGAGGAAATTAACATTTTAGAAATAAAACCAGAAGATAAAGATGAGTGGTATAAATCAAAAGAAGACTTGGTGCTGTCTGGGAAGAATGAACCGGATTGGGAGGTTAGCCAAGGACAACTGTGGAAACATTTGCAATTAAAACAATTTCCAGATGAAAATGACAGTTGGAAACTTGTGATTCCCGAAGCGCTTCGCCAAGGCATCCTTAAGGAATGCCATGATGACCCCACAGCTGGCCACCTTGGTGTTAAAAAGTCAGTCAACCGAGCAAGACAGCGATATTTCTGGCCGACATTAATAAAGGACATGAAAGACTTTGTACGGAAATGTGAAGTGTGTGCAAAGTATAAGTACTCACAAAGTAAGCCATCAGGTTTAATGGGAAAGCAACGAGAGGTATCAGAACCTTTTCAGATTATATCAATGGACTTAATGGGGCCCTTTCCAAAATCGAAGCATGGTAATACTATGCTGTTAGTCATCACGTGCTGGTTCAGCAAATTCTGTTTTTTGTACCCTCTCCGGAATGGAAAGTCATCAACTATAGCTCGAATACTGGAGGAAGATATATTTTTAATGTATGGAACCCCCAGCGTAATAGTTTGTGATAATGGGAAGCAATTTGTATCCAACCAGTTTAAGGATTTAGTTTCAGAGTACGGTGTAAAACTATGGTACACTCCTCATTATCATCCTCAGGCTAATCCCACTGAACGAGTAAACAAGGTCATTGGCTCGGCTATAGCTTCTTACGTTGAAGATAATCACAAAGAATGGGACAAGTATATACCACACATAGGTCATGCAATCAGGACATCGGTTCATGAAGTGACCGGAAAAACGCCAGCGTATTTGTTTTTTGGACGCGAAACAATAATCCGGGGCATGAAACCTTACAACTTTGAACCGGGTGAACCGATAACTTTCAATAAAGAGAGATTTGAAAGAAATATGACCTTCAGAAATAAAATTTATGAAGAAGTTTCTGAAAGAATGCGGCAGTCACATGAGACCAACAGTGATCAGTACAATAAGAGACGTCGTACTTGTAGATATGATGAGGGTGATCTGGTTTGGAAGCGCACTAAACTGCTATCGAATGCTGACAAGTCTTTTATGTCCAAGTTGGCACCTAAGTTTGAAAAAGCAGTCGTAGCCGAAAAGATATCAAACGACGTTTACACACTAAAGAGTTTCAAGGGCAAAGATTTAGGAAAATGGCATTCTTGTGATCTTAAACGTTTGGTTTGAATCCGGTTGGATTCCTCAGAGGAGAGGGGATATTGTAATGATCGATATTTGGTTCTTAAGTGCATTAATAGATGGCGTTACAAGACTAGCCACATTAATATAAATCATGTATTTATCATGGTAAAGTGAGGGTGGCAGTAAAAGAAAATAAAAAAAATAAATCTGACAGATGAGGATTATATAAAGAAAGGAGACAGCTAACGGGCTCCTCATTTAATTTACATAATTGCTGTAATTCAAAGCCATAATGGCTCAGAAATGTGTAATGAATAGTAAATATATAAGTATTATTGCCAGTGACAAGTGAGTGTGGTTGCAGTAACGGGCTTGCGGATACGCCCTTAATTATTTGGGAGAAACATTTAGAACTGTGATTCAGCTTCCGTTACGCCAGTTGATCTCGACGCTTACAGATCAACATATTCACCGCTGTTCTCAAGTAACCGGTTGGTCTCGGGGTGTAGCATCGTATATGTCGACACGGTTGAACTCGGGTTCGAACCCAAGCCTTAGAAAACTTTTGTTATATCCTGTTTATTTCTGTATTCTGATTTTACTGTTTTATTTAGGTTTTATGTCTTTCCGTTAATTTTTTAGTGATTTCCAGTGATTTAATTTAGTTTAGTATTTGTCAGTGTTGAATAAATTTTTATGTACCTACCTATTGCCGCTGTTTAATCTTTCATTACCCAGTTACTTGAACCCAGGTCATTACAACGCCAATCATGGGCAACCTTCCGTCTGAACGAATAGAACCTGGTTTCCCATTCATTCGATGTAGGGTGGATTACGCTGATCCCATCAACGTACTGAATCGTAAAGGAAGGGGAGCTAAATTGGAAAAGGGTTATATTTGCATATTCGTTTGTTTTGTTACCCGGGCCATTCATCTAGAACTTGTCAGTACGTTAGCTGCTCAAGAATATATATTAGCACTTAAAAGATTTATCTCACGACGAGGTAAACCAGCACAAATTTTCTCAGACAATGGCAGAACTTTCATTGGAGCCATGAAAGAGATTAAAAAAATGTTAGAGGAAAATTCACAGCAAATAATTGATAAATTATCAACTGACAATATTGAATTTAAATTTATTCCCCCTTATGCTCCTCATTTTGGGGGATTGTGGGAAGCGGGAGTAAAATCCTGTAAATTCCACCTTAAGCGTGTCGTGGGTGCCGCTAACTTGACGTACGAGGAGTTCAGCACTGTTTTGGCCCAAATCGAAGCAATCCTGAACTCCCGTTCTATAAGTCCTATGTCCTCAGATCCACATGATCTTCGTCCACCAAGCCCAGCTCATTTCCTCATCGGCCGGCCACTCACTGCACCAGCCTGCAGAGACCTCACCGCAGCACAGACTCACAGCTTGACACGGTTTCAAAGAGTGGAACAAATAAGACAGCACTTTTGGAAACGCTGGTCACAAGAATATGTTGCTGAACTTGTACTAAACACGCTTGTCGTTATTAAGGAGGACAACATACCACCTCTTAAATGGTGTATGGGCAGAGTTATCAATATTTTATTTTTTCCCCCCAGGAAAGGACGGCGTGTCGCGTGTCGCCACCATCCAAACAGCTACAGGTCCTGTACAACGAGCGTTCTCGAAAATCTGCCCCCTACCTGTATCATCAGCAGAGGGCGACAACATGAATGCAGCTTGCGGCATCTCCAATCAAGCGGCAACATAGATACATCATTGGAAGCTGGAGCTTCCAAGGCGGCCGGTTTATGTTGGCGCTACTACTAACGCCATCTATCCGGGCACCGGGTCACTACATTTCAAACCCACGAATCCGAGCTCGCGATTGTCAACGACCAATCGCAGCACGTCAACTAAGTAGTAGTTATAAGATTTGTTTCAAAATTTTTCTTGTCTTCTTTTACCCGGCAACCACTAAGAAAAAACGATTTTCTGAATATAACATTTTATAGTAAAAACAATAAATCAGTCATTGAAGAGCACCTGCCTCCCGTTCCTGTACACAAGTTCATGATACACTGGTTGTATATAGGTTGATTTGTTGTCGTGTTTACGTCAAATATTGTCGTTATATTGTTTTAAGGGTTGGTCTCCCAGCAACTACCTACTTACTTGTTGTTCAAGAACCAAGTAACAATGAAGATTAATAACAAAAGATTAATAACACGATTCTGAGGTTAAGTAAATTACTTACTTAAGTTATAAATGTTTCTATGTAAAATAATTGTGAGAATGGAATTAACCGTCTGCGGCTGACGTGTAGTCCCACAGACACCGCGAAATACAAAATCACGTGTTATACCGTCATTTTTCAAATACGAGCATCACTGCTGCGAGTACCTTACTGTATAGTGCTCGCTATACTTTAATTCTACAAAAATATTTGCTATTGAAATGGTGTCTGGTATAATATACACCTCAGTTGAATTGTAACAATTTAACCACGTCAGTTGCAGAGGGTAAAGAGATAAAGAGATAAAGAGATAAACATAAATATATATAACATCACGCCTTTTATCTCCGAAAGGGTAGGCAAAGGTGCCCATTATGCCACTGTACAATGTAAGTAACACCCACTTTTCATTATTTATGTTATGAGTCCCATGTAATAGGGGGTGAGCCTATTGCCATATATCGGGCACAATTCCAAACTCCGTGCTACTATTGAGATTTTTTTACAAACCCAGTAATTTGCCCGACCCGGAAATCGAGTGGCATTAAGTGCCGTAATGTGCACCTCTGCCTACCCCTTCGGGGATAAAGAAGGCGTGATGTTATGATGATGATGAAATAGATAGGTATAATATATTCAGTTAAATACCTGCGTTCAAAATGAGATTGTAGAAGTATAAAGTCAAAGTCAAAGCATTTATTTCAACTAAACCATAGTTTGGTACTATTGAAACGTCAACAAATACAAAATAAATAATAGTCTGTCAGTCAGTCCGTCAGTGAAACTAGGTGAAGCTAGGTGCTCATTCCAAAATGTAGATTCGAACGAAGAAGAACGAGCAAGAACTCCATTCGTTACTCTTTTTTAAAAAGTATGTTCTACAATGTCTGATACATATTTCAACACTGTACGCATATGTAAGAACAATGCAAAGATTGATGCATTAAACTTATAAAAATAAAAAAATCTTAAAGTCTAACATGGTGCTCACATATGCATATAGATACCTACATTATTTTGTGATTACTATTCCACTAACTGAAACATTATACAATATAGACTATAGAGGTATATCCCTGAACAACGTATAATAACTTGTTATTACCTGAATCACATATTCAACGCTAATAAATTATGGCAATTTAAACCACAACACCATCAACAACAGTATATAGGGCGGAAGGAGAATGCTTCCAAACAACGAAGACAGGTTAAGGTTAAAAATGAGTTTTTTTTTAAGTAAGGAATGAAATGTTTTTTTTTTTATGTTAATAATAGTTGTATGACTGATTTATTTATTTACATACATAACATAACATCACGCATTTTATTCCCGAAGGGGTAGGCAGAGCTGCACATTATGCCACTACAATAAAACACCCACTTTTCACTATTTATGTTATGAGTCCTATGTAATAGGGGGAGAGCCTATTGCCATATACCGGGCACAATTCCAGACTCCGTGCTACTACTAAGATTTATTTTAAAAACCCAGTAATACTTTGCCCGACCCGGGAATCGAACCCGAGACCTCTTGCCCGGCAGTTGCACTTGCGACCACTCGGCCAATGAGGCAGTCTTTTTTTATCTAGTTATTTATTTATTTATACTTTATTGCATATACAGGAAAAAAATGTTAATATTGTACCTAACACTTAGTAATTTAAGTAGAGGTACAATGGGCGGCGACTTCTTCAAGACAACGTTTGGATGGAAATTTTGAAGAGAATCTGGGAATGAGATGGCTGATGTTGCATGAACAACACGGAAACAAAAACAATTAAAATTAAAGTAAAAATAAAAATTGTTGTCGGCGTTTTCGGAAGCGTTAGAACATTTTATTTATTCTGGCAAGGTCCGTCCATTAAAACTACAAATTAAAACGGTTCTCTTTAGTTCTCGTGCTAAGTTAAACTAAATGAAGACGGTAATGAGCGCACCAACTGTTAGGACAGGTCAACTGAAATTTGCATGGTCCTCTCTCAAAAGACCTTTTCATACAAACCTGCGCTCCTAACGTAATATTTAAACAACGGAACTAACTTAATGTTTTTCTTTCAAGCTACGGTTTAGTTAAGGTGTTTTATTTGAGTTGAAACTGTAGGAAATACACTTTAGGAGCTAGGTAGGAGAGCCTAGTGTCCTAGAGGAGGTTTCTTCTTTTCTTCTAGTAGTAGTGAAACTCCGATGAGAGGTGTGGACTAGAATGATTTAATTCACCAAACTACGCTACTTATATTTCTATTTACATATTTACAATTAGACAATATCAGATATAGTTAGGTGATAGTTTCGACCAATAGCGGCGCGCCGGCGTGCGCGGGGCGCGCGGGGAGCGGGGCGCCGCTTTGCACACGGCACTATCGGTTCCTCCCGTATAAGTATGACCGCGCGGCGCGAGCGCGCGCATTTCTCCGAGCGCCGGCGTCGAGTGAAGACTGAAGACTACCTACAGATGAACCAATGAAGATACGACGAATGCAAGTGCTCCGGCTCCGGCTCCGCTTGCGCTGCTTGGCTGCTTGCTTAACCAAACCGCTTCTTTCGAAGCGATCGCTCGCGGCACGGTGTGATAACGCTGTTGCCGCAGTGATTATTATTGTTTCTATGCGATAGAGTCATAAACTGTCTTTTTCAAGACAATTGGTTTCTTGTTTCTAAAAACGGAGTCAAAACGTAAACTGTCTTTTTCAAGACAATTTGTTTCTTGTTTCTAAAAACGGAGTAAGTCTAAAACTTTGGTAAAGGTATTGTGGAAGGTATATGGTAAGGTATTCGGTGGTACTGGTACTGGTAGGTATGTAGTCGTGCGGTGCGGCTACAGTACTCCCCCCCGAGCGAAGCGTACTGGGGTCTTGACGATTCTTCCTGTTCGCGTTCTTCGTACATCGCTGATGCTCGACGGAGGTTGACTGGGTTGATCCTGGATAGCCTCTGGTGGCGTTGCACAGTTGTCTGAGTTATCGTAATTAATGACGTAAGCAGGCTTCAGACGCTCGATAGACACGTTGGTAGTACCTCTAGGTGTTTGTAACGTGAAGTACTTGTTGCTTCTGCTGGTGACTAGGTACGGACCCTTGTACGGACGTTGCAGCGGTTTGCGAACTGCGTCGTCACGTACAAATACGTGGCTGCATGTTTGCAGGTCTTTGTGCACGAAGATATTCAGTCGATTAGTATGCGACTGATAAGCGGGCGTTAAGCTTGTGATAACACGATGCAAGTCGGCCACATAGTCGTTATCCATCTTCGTGTAGGTAGGCGATGGCGATATGAAATCGCCGGGTAGCCGTAGTTCTTGTCCGTAGGTAAGTTGAGCGGCACTAGTGTTAGTGTCGGTGCGCGTAGCGGCTCGTAGTCCCAGTAGCACGGTAGGTAACTCGATCAACCATTTGTTATTGTCGGCGAGTCGAGTCATGAGTGCGGCTTTCAATGTACGATGCCAGCGTTCTACGATCCCGTTACTCTGCGGGTGGTAGGCAGTAGTACGAGTTCTTTCTATTCCCAGTAGCTGAGCGAGATTTTTAAATAAGCTGCTCTCGAACTGTCGTCCTTGATCAGTCGTGATTTTGATAGGACAACCAAAGCGTGATATCCATGCTTCATACAGCTTTCTTGCGACGACTTCGGCTGATACCTCTCGCAGAGGGACGGCTTCTGCCCAGCGGGTGCAGCGGTCGATCATAGTGAGTAGGTATCGATGTCCGCTCGAAGATGTAGGCAGAGGTCCGACGATGTCGATGTGTACGTGTTCGAAACGCTCGCTCGGTGGGAATGATGTGACGTCACTGTGCGTATGTCGATGTACCTTTGATTGTTGACACTCAATGCATGACTTTGCCCACTCGCCAATCTCGGTGTTCATAGACGGCCAGAAGTATCGTTGCTGCATTAGTTTGCGTGTAGTTCGAATACCAGGATGACTTGTATTGTGCACGGCGTTGAATGCGATGCGACGAAAGTCAACTGGTAGGTATGGGCGAATGTGAGGCGTCGATACTTCGCAGTAAATCAGCTTGTTTGAAGTAGGTATGGCGATTTTCTTGAGTTGAATATTTGTTTGTTTAGATAGTTTGAGAATATTGCTGTCCTTTTCTTGTGCTTGCGATAGTTGATCGTAGTCTATCGGCGATGGTAAGTCGATCGTTTCAACGCGTGACAGTGCGTCGGCGACTACGTTGTTCGCTCCGGTCACGTGACGTAGGTCGGTCGTGAACTCGCTTATAAACAACAGCTGACGAGTGCGTCGTTGTGTGTCGTTGTCCGACGGCGGCTTGCGTATTGCGTAGATAAGTGGCTTGTGATCGGTGTAAACAATGAGTTCTCTTCCTTCGAACATTTTTCTAAAATGTTTGATAGCCATATATATTGATAATAATTCTCGATCGAAGGTACTATAACGTTGTTGTGTTTCTGAGAATTTCTTCGAGAAATAGCCGAGGGGAACCCACTTGTTGTTTATAAGTTGTTGTAGGACAGCTCCAGCACAGGTGTTCGATGCGTCACACATGAGTGATATTGGTTGAGTTGGTGAGGAAGATGGGTGAGCGAGTAAAGCTGCATTTTGTATGCTAGCTTTACACAACTCGAACGCTTGAAGTGCTTCATTGTTCCACTCGATTTTTGTTTTGTCGCGTTTCTTGGAGTTATGTAGAAATGCGTTTAGCGGCGCTTGTATGTGGGCCGCGTTGCGTATGCTGTCACGGTAAAAGTTCACCATGCCGAGAAATCGACGTAGGTCCGCTATTGTTTCGGGTTTGGGGTAAGCAGTGATAGCGTTGACCTTTTCAAGTGGAGGTTCGATTCCTTCGCTTGACACTTGATATCCTAGTGTTAGCATCCACATAATATTTCCTTATGGTTGATATTGACGGCTGGCAACACGGCCGAAAAAGGCGCGAATATAGATGTAAATGTCAAAAAGTTTTAACAAATTCGTTGTCGTGTTTTAGTTGGCTACTATATAAATTAAAGTATTTTATAAAAGGACTATTATCTTTTAGTTCAGAAGTGGGATCATAAATCTATGTGTTCGTTATTATCGCGTAATTCGCATCCTGAAGAAAATAAAAGACGTAAGCGTGCGTGACTATTCATAACACGAAGGTGATACAACTTACTACGTCCCGTGAATTGCTTATTATGGGGGGCGATAGTTACCGTCGACACAATAAAAGTAAAACGAAGAAGAGTCGCCGCCACACGAGTATTTCGAATAAATACGGAGAACGAAAGAGTAAGCATCGCTCGAGTCGGAGACATCAGAGGCGTTCGAGTTCGAGGCATCGGAGTCGTTCGAGCTTGGGACATCGGAGTCGTTCGAGTTCGGGACATGGGAGTCGTTCGAGTTTGAGGTATTCGAGATCGCCGTGTAGTCGTGCAGGGCTGACACCGCGCAGGTCACATGGCCGTGACCGTGAACGTCGCCACCACCACCAGAGTGTGTCGCCCGAAGATAACAATGTGAGTCGTTCCAATGTTAAAGACACTCAATCCCTGTTAACTGAATTGATTAAATCAATATCCAATAGTCGTCCTGAGGGAAATAAATTCCCGATGCTAGGGAATGTAATACCAGAGTTTGATCCCATGTCAAAACACCAAACGGTTGAGATGTGGCTTAACAAGGTGGAAGAATGTGCTCAGTTATATAAATGGGGAGAAGATCAGATTATTCATTACTCTCTCCCTAAACTTAGTGGTGTAGCCAGGACATGGTATCAGACTCTGCCATCAATGTCGTTTTCGTGGACCGAGTGGAAAAACAAATTAAGGGAGTCTTTCCCATCCACTGATGACTATGCAGAACTCCTTAACGATATGTTGTCCAAAAAGGTTAAATTTAATGATTCATTAGAATTATATTTCTATGAAAAACTTAACCTTCTTAACAGATGTGAAATATATGGCAAAAGGGCAGTCGACTGCCTATTATATGGGATAGAAGACCGTAGTTTGAGATTAGGTGCTAAAGCAGTTAAATGTGAAGAACCGGAACAAGTATTGAAATATTTCCAATCAATAACACAGCAATCCCTGGAGTCAGATACAAAGATAAGGTATATTGATAAAAGAAATAATACATTGTTTAGCATGTCAAATAAACAAAATAATAATATGTTAAACTCAAAACCAATAAGATTTACTGAAGCAAGTAATATTGTTAAATGTTACAATTGCAATGAGACCGGACATTATAGCTATAATTGTACAAAGAAAGTTATTAAGTGTAGTAATTGTAATAGATTCGGACATTTAGCCAATAGTTGTTCAAAATCGTCTGCTAATGATGCATCAAAAATAGAAAGAAACACGGAAAAGTCAGTCATGGCATTATCTACAACTACACGCGAAAATAATGACAAATATTACATTACCCTGAAAGTAAATGATCGGCCCTTACGTGGGTACATTGACTTAGGCAGTCAATGTACATTGTTACGCCGTAGTATTGCAGAAAATTTAAATATTCATTGGTCCTCAGAGCAACCACTACCTACAATGCGCGGTATAGGCAATCATGTTGTTTTGCCACTGGGCAAAGCAGCTATAAATGTCGAGATTCAGGGTATTAGACAATCAGTTAACAGTTATATAGTTGAGGATAATGTTATTAAATATGACATATTAATTGGCCATAGCTTTACTGAATCTCCCGGCATTACCATTACTAAAACCACAGATGATTTGATTTTTGGACGGTCTCTACCAATAAAATTAAGACTTAATCTTTTAAATGACATTTTCATCCCTCCAAGTGAGTCATGCGTGGTAAAGGTAAATGGTGATGTCAGTTATTCGGGCACAATACTTGTTAACGGTTCTCTACGTGGGTGTCCTGGTGAAGAATACTATCTGATGCCTGGTGAATATGATCTAGTGAATGGAGCTGGTGCATTATTAATACAAAACATATCAAATCATAAATTGTTGTTAAGACAGGGATCTTTAATAACCCGTGCGTTATGTACGAAGTCTATGCTAAATGTAAACTTGTTGGATTTTAATGATGCAAATATTAGTAATTCAATAAATTATGACAACAAATTATCCAGGGAAGAAATATTTCAGCTTAAAAATACATTACAAAAGTACAAACAATGTTTTTCTTGTAATATGATGGATTTAGGTTATACCAACATTGAGAAAATGGAAATTGAATTGATTGATACAAAACCTGTGGTTTACAGACCATATAGATTATCTTACCCTGAAAGAGAATTAGTGAAATCTATGGTACAGGAAATGCTCGCTGCAGATATTATATGTGAATCCAACTCAGCATATGCCAGCCCAGTTCTCCTCGTGAAGAAGAAGACTGGAGACAAAAGACTTTGTATTGACTATCGTGCACTGAACAGAAAAACCAAAAAGGAGCATTTTCCCCTACCACTGATTGATGATCAACTAGATCGATTAGCTGGTCATTCATTATTCATTAGCTTAGATTTAGCATCAGGTTATTATCAATTAGCGGTCGGAGAAAGCTCCCAGGATAAAACGGCATTTGTTACTCCGGATGGCCAATATCAATTTAAGAGAATGCCTTTCGGTTTAGCAAATGCGCCGTCTGTCTTTCAAAGAACCATGAACAAAATACTTGCTAAATTAGATTATATCATTATTTACATGGACGATATTTTAATCCCAGCGCGCACTTTCAACGAAGGTTTAAAAAGACTAGATGAAGTTTTGAGTATCTTCCGTGATGCAAATCTTACTCTTAAGTTAGAAAAATGTTTCTTCTTTTATACACAGATAGATTTCTTAGGCTTTGAGGTAAGCGGATCTGGTATCAGGCCCGGTTCTCGTAAAATAACTGCAGGATCAAACTTCCCGACTCCAAACAATGTTCATGACGTTAGGCGCTTTATAGGGTTAGCCAGTTTTTTCCGACGTTTCGTAAAGGATTTTTCTCTAATTGCACGTCCGTTAACCGATCTGTTAAGGAAACGGGTTACATGGAGATGGTCTGAAGAACAAATGACAGCGTTTGAAACCCTGAAACAGAAATTAGTCGAGAGACCATTACTCGCATTATACGATCCCAAATTAGAAACCGAATTACACACAGATGCGTCAAAACACGGTATTGCGGGTATTCTAATGCAACGTAACAGAGACGGGACGTTAAATCCGGTAGCATATTACAGCCGCAAAACATCGGCGGATGAACAAAAGCTTCACTCTTTTGATTTAGAGACACTAGCTGTCATAGCATCATTAAACAGATTTCGTGTCTATCTATTAGGACTAAAGTTTAAAATAGTAACGGATTGCAATGCACTAAGAACTACCATGACAAAGAGGGACCTCATCCCTAGAATAGGTCGGTGGTGGGTGCAGTTCCAGGAGTATGACTGTGAAATAGAATACAGAGCAGGTGCGAAAATGTCACATGTTGATGCACTCAGTCGTGCCCCTGTAGATGAACCCGCGACTTTTGACTCTACACACGTTATTGATGTACTCAATGTAGAAGCGAAAGACTGGATCGCTACTGTCCAGAGTGATGACGATGAGATTAAAAGAATCAAGGAAATTTTAGCGGGTAAAGACACAGCATTCATTGTTGACGTTCATAAAAATTACCAGTTAAAAGGTAATTATGTTTATAGGGTAGTCGATGGTGGGTTACGTTGGGTGGTTCCAAGATCAGTTAGGTGGCAATTACTTAAGATGAACCACGACGACGTGGGCCATTTCAGTTATGATAAGACACTAAGTAGGCTTAAAGGTTCATTTTGGTTCCCCAAAATGCGGAGATTCACGAAAAAGTATGTCAAAGCTTGTTTAGAATGTGCGTATCATAAGGCACCCGCAGGACCTAAAGAAGGACTACTTCATCCGATTCCAAAACCAGACATACCTTTTCACACTTTGCATGCGGATCACTTAGGTCCATTCGTTCGTTCGCGGAGAGGCAATATGTACATTTTAGTAATCATAGACGCTTTTACAAAATTTATCAGTATAAGACCTGTCAGAGATACAAAGACTACTACTACCATTCGAGTCCTTAAAGATTTTTTTAGCTATTTTGGAGCACCAACTCGATTAATCACAGACAGGGGTACTTGTTTTACTAGTTCCAAATTTAAAACTTTTGTAGAAGATAGTTGTATTAAACACGTATTAAACGCTGTAGCAACTCCGCGAGCGAACGGACAGGTTGAGAGATTTAATCGAATTATTTCGGAGGCTCTTAGCGCAAAATGCCATGATAAAAATGATAACACCTGGGATGAATATGTTAGTGACGTTCAGCTAGGATTAAACACATCAGTTAACAAAAGTACCGGAAAAAGTCCGTCAGAATTATTGTTTGGTTACAACGTTAAAACTGTGTCTGAAAATATATTAGGAGATATAATTAATACAACTACAGATCGCATTAGCGGCGATGAATTAACCAATCTAAGAAATGAATCCATGCACAAAATCGAAAAGGAACAAAATTTAGCCAAACATCGATACGACAAACATAGAAAGTTAGCCACAAAATACAACATTGGTGATCTAGTTAGATTAGAAAGAACTACATTTGATAAGGATAGAATTGGTAAATCCAAGAAACTAATGGCTAAATTTCACGGACCCTATAGAATTGTTAAAATATTACCAAATGATAGATTTTTGGTTGAAGATACTCCTATTACAAGAAAGAAAGGTAATAGGAGATAATACGTTTTCGTACTTCGAAAACGTAGTATCTATTGATAAAATACATCCGTGGCTGAACTTTAAATCATTGGACAGCGAAAACGACAGTGATGGTAACGACAAAAGTGATACAGAGTGAATGAGGCGATTAAAATAATGACAAAATTTAGGTTACTATAAAATAAGAGTCTATTGTAAATGTTGTATTAAATACAAGCGTCAGTGCTTACTTGTTTCGAAGCAGATCACGACAGACTACACTGGTGTGGGTTGCGAGCCTTAGTGTGTGAGGCAGATCGCAACAGACCATGCTTGTGTAGGTTGTGAGCTTCATGATATTTGCACAGATGACACAGATCATGACAGACTCTACAGATGTGGGTCCCGAGCGCCATTGTTACCCTACACAGATGACGCAGATCGTGACAGACCACATCGGTAGGGGTTGTGAGTGTCAGTGTATATGGTACAGGTGACGCAGATTGCATCAGACTATATTTGGCATTGATCGTGAGCGCCAGTGCTAAAGCATAGATGGCGCAGATTGCGATTCAATATGGCAGTATAGGATGCGAGCGTTAATATCCTTTGGCACAGATTGTGAATGTTTATTCTCTAAAGACTAGAGAACATAAGACTGTTTTTATTGTTTTGCTATTTTGATGTTATGTGATTACTTCAGATTGTTTTACTCTTTGTTAAGTTATATGAGAGAGATATAAGAAATCCTCAAGGAAGGCTCAAGTGCATATTGTTTAAATTGGTGTGAGGACACACCATGGCTAGGATGGCCGAGTGATTTTGGTCATGATGATATTTTAAGATAACTATAGATTATGGTTAACAACTTAATACCCTTATTTATTAGTAAACTTTAGAATGTTTTATTTTTTTTAATAACTTAAGAACTTAGAATTCGTTTATTCTAATTCTATTGTAATTCTAATTATGCCTAGTAAAATTAAGATCTGTGTAACCTTGAGTTACACTCAGTGTATTGTGGATTTTATTCTTAATTAATGTTTTACGGTTACTTTGCTATGTTCCTCAACTTGAACTTCAGTTCTTATATTTGTATTACTTTTAGTTATAAGACTTTGTTACCCAAGTTACACTCAAGTGTAAAATTTGAATTTATTCATTTTGGTGTCACTTTATGTTATGTTGTATGCATTGATACTTCAGATCTTATTTGAACTATACTTAGTATTTATGTTTTTGTAACCTTCAATTAGTCTCAAGTGTACTGTGGATTTTATTCAAAATCAATGTTTTTCAGTTATTTTATGTCAGGTTGCCGAAGTTGATACTTCAATCTCTATTTGTATTATTAGTTAGCAAACTTAAGATTCTTGTACCTTTGTGTTAGGCTAAAGTTGATGTCTACAATTAGTTGTGTTATGTAATTGGGCTTATTACTTCAATTACTAATTGTATTGAGTGTATGTTGATTTAAGTTGGTGTGAGGACACACCCTAGTTAGGATGGCCGAGCTGTTAGCATCCACATAATATTTCCTTATGGTTGATATTGACGGCTGGCAACACGGCCGAAAAAGGCGCGAATATAGATGTAAATGTCAAAAAGTTTTAACAAATTCGTTGTCGTGTTTTAGTTGGCTACTATATAAATTAAAGTATTTTATAAAAGGACTATTATCTTTTACTAGGAACTTGACGTTTTCTTGACCGAAGACGCATTTTGACGGGTTTATAGTGATACCGTAGTCATTTAATCTTCGTAGTACTTCTTGTAGATCTTCAATGTGGCGTGCATTGTTTTCTGACGCGATGATTACGTCATCAATAAATGGAAATGCGAAGTCTAACCCGTTGAGTACTTGATGTATGAACCGTTGGAATGTCTGTCCCGCGTTTTTTAAGCCTGGACACATTCGGGGAAACTCGAACAAGCCAAACGGGGTTGTTATGGCTGTTTTCTCGACGTCGGGTTCGTACACGGGTAATTGTTGGTATGCACGATTCAGGTCGAGTGTGGTGAAAATCTTCTTGCCGTGGAGTAGGTATGTGAAGTCTTTGAGGCGAGGTACAGGGTAGCGGTCGGGCTTAGTTACGTCGTTGTGTCTTCGGTAATCGCCGCATACCCGTATGTCGCCATTCTTTTTCGGGACGACGTGTAGTGGGCTGGACCAGGGACTTTTGCTTGGACGGCATAATCCCTGCTGCATCATGACTTCAAATTCTTTCTTCACGGCCAAGTATCGATGTGGGGGTAATGGCCGGGTTTTGCTATGTACAGGTGGACCGGTGGTTTCAATGTGATGTTCCACGCGGTGTTTGGGAGTGGTCTTCATGCATGATGGTCTTAGGATATCGGGGAATTGACTCAATATTTGATGATACGGCTGTTCGACGTCTATGCTTCTTACAGTTAGATTGGCGCTTTGACGGTGAGGTTTGTTACTTTGTCGACAAGACATCGACCGGCTATGTCGACGAGTAGTTGGTGGTGGCGTAGGAAGTCGGCGCCGATGATTGGCTTGCTGACTTCAGCAACGATGAATTTCCAACTATAAGGTCGGCGTAGGTTTAGGTCCAGTTGTAGCGTCTTCTCACCGTAGGTAGGTATAACCGTGTTGTTTGCGGCGTATAAACAAAAGTCAGTTGGGGCTATCTTCACGCCTTTTCGTTTAGGGATGACCGAGACGTTTGCGCCAGTATCAATTAGAAATGACAGACGTGAGTTTCTGTCTGTTATAAACAGGCGGTATGACGTAGTTGTTGCGCCGGTTCCCGCCTCATCCAACGCAGCTCTTAGTTTTCCGGACGGGTGTTGTTGTTCTGGAAATTACACGGACGTGTGCATCGCTGTGCCTCCTTCCCGAACTTGCGGTGGTAATAACAAATTCCAGGAGATTCCGTGCGGCGTGGTATGTTATCGCGCTGTCTGGACTGGGAGCGATATCGTTTCGATGATCGCGATCTGTTCTGAGGTCGTCTCGACTGACGGTTGCAACGATGGCTAGATTGTGCTGCTTTGAGTTCGGCGATTTCCCTCGTAAGTATATCAATTTTGTCTTTAATACTTGTAGGTACACGGGGGAAAACGGGGTTTTCAGTCACAGCAGCGACTGTGCCATGAGGTTGCGTCTGTTCGAGTATTTTGTCCGCCATCATCGCTAGATCGTGGATATCTGTGTGTTTAGCGATGTTGTCGCTGACAGCGAGGACTGCGCGCACGGACTGGGGGAGGTGGTTTGTCCACATAATACGAAGCGCAGCGTCAGATATATTATCCGCGGCGAGATTCTTCATTCGGCGAAGTAACTGTGATGGTTTTAAGTCGCCGAGCTCCATCTCGGAGAGAAGGCGTTGAACTTGACGCTGTTCAGACTCCTCATAGACCTGGAGTAGTCTGTTTTTAAGGGTTTCGTAGCGGTCTCTCTCCGGTGGATGAAGGATAATGTCGGATATTTCATCGAGGTCTTGTCGTTCGAGATGACCGACGACAAGCTCAAACATGGCTTGGTCGCCCTTCTTCTGCGGAGACATAATCGCCTCGAACTGCGCAAACCATAGGCGTATTCTGTCGCGCCATATAGGTGGAATGCGCAGCGACGTCGACACGCTGGAGAGTTCCGGCGTTTTTTCGTTGGACATTACGACGAGCTTGACTTTCTGCAGTACTGGGCGGCGATTGATTCTTGCAGAGATCCGTTGATCACGTCGGGGTCACCAATTTAGGAGCTAGGTAGGAGAGCCTAGTGTCCTAGAGGAGGTTTCTTCTTTTCTTCTAGTAGTAGTGAAACTCCGATGAGAGGTGTGGACTAGAATGATTTAATTCACCAAACTACGCTACTTATATTTCTATTTACATATTTACAATTAGACAATATCAGATATAGTTAGGTGATAGTTTCGACCAATAGCGGCGCGCCGGCGTGCGCGGGGCGCGCGGGGAGCGGGGCGCCGCTTTGCACACGGCACTATCGGTTCCTCCCGTATAAGTATGACCGCGCGGCGCGAGCGCGCGCATTTCTCCGAGCGCCGGCGTCGAGTGAAGACTGAAGACTACCTACAGATGAACCAATGAAGATACGACGAATGCAAGTGCTCCGGCTCCGGCTCCGCTTGCGCTGCTTGGCTGCTTGCTTAACCAAACCGCTTCTTTCGAAGCGATCGCTCGCGGCACGGTGTGATAACGCTGTTGCCGCAGTGATTATTATTGTTTCTATGCGATAGAGTCATAAACTGTCTTTTTCAAGACAATTGGTTTCTTGTTTCTAAAAACGGAGTCAAAACGTAAACTGTCTTTTTCAAGACAATTTGTTTCTTGTTTCTAAAAACGGAGTAAGTCTAAAACTTTGGTAAAGGTATTGTGGAAGGTATATGGTAAGGTATTCGGTGGTACTGGTACTGGTAGGTATGTAGTCGTGCGGTGCGGCTACA